>JXOU01016876.1:0-14986 GCA_001014815.1 Chaoborus trivitattus | reverse complement strand
TATCACATTTTCAAGATATAAGAGCCTAGAATAATAACGAATGGAATGATAATAAGCTAAGTTTACTTTGAAATAATTTTAGTTGGTTCAAGCAATTATCATTTAGTCATGAACAAATGTCTTTAAAAACATTATAACATTAGCTATATCTTGAGGCTTATTTAAACCAGCAAAAGACATCTTTGTTCCAGGTATATATTGGCTAGGTTTATGCAAAAAATGAAATAAACTTTCTTCATCCCATATTCCCCCTTTGCTAGATAGAGCACTTGAATATTTATAATTCTCTGCTTTAGCTTTTTCCGTCCCAACGATATTCCATAGATGTGGTCCAACCTTATTAGCTTTACTATTGTCAAAGGAATGGCACATTAAGCATTTTTTTGCTATTTCCCTTCCCGCCTCAGCATTAGCAGTTTTCATCAATTCCTCTATATTCACTGGTGCTTCCGCAATCGCGTTCGCATCAGATCCATTAGGCGAATCTTCTGTTACTTCTACTTTGTAGCCTCGAGATTCAGGATGTAAAACTGGCTTATACAGAATATCTGTTATAAACCCTACCATCATTGCAATTAAACTGGCTAATAAAATAGAAGCAGCAATTTTATTTAACTCTATTCCAGACATATGTTTAGTGTCGTCTCCGTAGAGAGAATATGTATTACCATAAGATAGTTTTGTACTGGAGCGGGTGAAGGGATTCGAACCCTCGACTTCGACCTTGGCAAGGTAGCGCTCTACCCCTGAGCTACACCCGCTTTTAAAACACTGCAAATGGAAAAATAATTATTCTTATTCCAAATGGAGGTAAAAAGACTCACTTGTACGAAACAAATCATAAATATAGGATATACTATAAAAAGATCAAGAAGAAATAACATCAAAAGAAATTTAAATGTTATTCATGATCCTGCACCGAAGCAGGGATGACATTAAAACCATAGATATTTATCTTAAAATAATATAAAAATATCTTGCTTAAAAACACTAAATCAACTAAAAATCATTACTTTAATATTAATTAATTTGGAACAAATTATGGGTCAAAAAAACAATCCTAATGATGGTTTGTCAAAGAATCAAACCAATGATATTAACTATGATGATTTTCCTTATGAAAGTTTTCCTTTTGCTTATACAAGACCAGAGCATTTAAGAACTATAGGTCTAGTATTTGGCATGCAACCTCCTATGGTAGAAAATGCTAGGATACTTGATATTGGTTGCGGTGAAGGCGGTAATATGATTGATTTTGCCGAAAGTTATCCAGAATCTTATTCTTTAGGGATTGACTTGTCAAAAGTACAAATTAATAACGGATTGGAAGTAGTAAAGAGTTTAGGTCTAAAGAATATTGAGCTAAAATGTTTATCGATATTGNAAAAGTACAAATTAATAACGGATTGGAAGTAGTAAAGAGTTTAGGTCTAAAGAATATTGAGCTAAAATGTTTATCGATATTGGATATTGATGAATCATTTGGTAAATTTGATTATATAATTTGTCATGGGGTAATTTCTTGGGTGCCGGATGTGGTTCGTAACAAGATTTTTGAAATATCTAGTAAATTATTAAGTCCTAATGGTATTGCCTTTATCAGCTATAATACTCTGCCAGGTTGGAATATGCAGAAAACTATTAGAGATATGATGATGTTTCATAGTGCTATCTTTACTGATAACCATGATAAACTACAACAAGCTAAATTATTATTAGATTTTGTTAGTGATTCTCTAGAAAAATCAGAGAGTCCTTATTCTAAGTTCTTACAGCACGAAACTAACTTTCTTAAGAAGTTAGGCAATTCATATTTGTTACACGAATATCTCGGAGAAGAGAATACAGCTTTTTACTTCCAGGAATTTGTAAGTAACGCTAGAAAACATAATCTGAATTATCTTGGAGATTCCTCACTTTCTGCCATGTTTGTCGGTAATTTGCCGGAAAAGACGGCAGAAAAATTACAATCGATAAATGATATTGTAAGAACTGAACAATATATGGACTTTATTACTAATCGTAAATTTAGAACTACTTTGTTATGTCACAATAATGTCATGATCAATAGGACAATTGAACCAAGTAAATTATCTGACTTCTATACTACTTTTAATATCAGACCAGTCAGGCTTGAAAGTGAGGTGGATTTAAACAATGCAGTAGAAAATTTGGAATTTTATTATAATAATTCAGAATCCCCTGGTATTTCAACGTCTTCTTCTATAATGAAGACCGTCTTCTATGTTTATGCCGATAATATTGGTAATCCTTTGACTTTAGATCAGGTCTCTAAACTGGCTATGAAAAAGTTAGAGAAATTCCAACTTAAAGATTTTAAGGAAGAATTAGATTCTGTAATTATAAAACTGGTGTTACAAGGGTATGTGCAAATATTCGCAACAAAACCTAGCTCAATATATGATGTCTCATCAAAACCAAAAGTAAGTGAGTTAGTAAGATATCAGGCTCAAAAGTTAGGACAAACTAATTTGGTTGTGACAAATCGAATTAATGCTTTGGTTCCATTGCAATTGCATGAAAAATATATTATTGAATTATTAGATGGTACAAATTCTATCCAGCAGATTGAAGAAAAAATGTTTGAAAAATTTGCTTCTGGACTATTAGTGGCGTCTAATAAAGATGGTATAGTAAGTGATGAAAAACTTTTAAAGCCATATATTATACATTGTGTAGGTGTTTGCTTACAAAAATTCAAAATGAATTATTTATTAATTGGATAAAGTGATGTTAGTTGAGAAAATTAAGAGCAAAGCTGAATATGAAGAAATAAATGTAATTATCGAGATTCCAATGGCAAGTAATCCAGTAAAATATGAGATGGATAAGGAGTCAGGAGCTATATTTGTTGATAGATTCATGCAAACTGCCATGTTTTACCCTGGTAATTATGGATTTATCCCACATACTCTGTCAGAAGATGGTGACCCAGTAGATGTATTGGTCATAGCACATTATCCTGTTGTACCTGGTTGCGTAATTAGATCGCGCCCCATTGGGGTTTTAATGATGGAAGATGAATCTGGATTGGATGAAAAAATTATTGCTGTGCCTAGCTCTAAGCTAGATATTACTTTTGATTCAACAAAAGATTTAGATGATCTTTGCCCAATGTTAAGACAAAGAATAGTACATTTCTTTGAACATTATAAAAATCTAGAAAAAGGTAAATGGGTAAAGATAATTGGCTGGGAAAATGCTCAAAAAGCCAAAGAGTTAATTGATACAGGTATATCAAGGGCAAAGAGTTAGCTTTGATATAGTGGCATATACTCAAAATTGGAATAACAAATGAAAGGCGAGGGATATACATTATTTCGTTCTGGAATTATAATAGCTTTATTTACCTTAATTTCTCGTATATCTGGTCTTGCTAGAGAATTATTTGTCGCTTCATTATTTGGAGCTGGTAGTGTTGCTGATAGCGTTAATGTTGCTTTTAAATTACCCAACCTATTTAGGCGTATTTTTGGCGAAGGGGCTCTATCAGTAGTTTTTGTACCTATTTTTAATACAAAAATCATAGAATCTCGTGAGGCAGCACGCCATTTCACCGGTATTATATTTACTATTTTACTAATTACTTTAGTAATGGTAGTAGTACTAATGCAACTTATGATGCCTTCCTTAATGTTTATTATTGCTCCTGGTTTTCATGAAGATCCAGAGAAATTTAATTTAACAATTGCTCTGTGCCGTATCACTATGCCATATCTGGTTTTTATTTCGATAGCGGCGATGCTTGGGGGTATTCTAAATTCAGTAAAGAGGTTTGCAGCTTTTGCTTTTTCTCCGATTATTTTAAATATTCTTGTGATTATTACAACGGTAGCATTACAAGAACGTATATCTGCCCCTATATCGATTAGTTTATCTCTGGTGATTGCTGGCTTATTACAAATCATTTTTATGTTTTATTGTGTCATTAGAGTTGGTTTATCGTTTCCGCTAGTTTTTGATCCATATAATAGAGATGTAAAAAAGTTTTTGTTCAATATGGGACCAGCGGTTGTTAGCTCAGGATTTCAGCAGCTTAGCTTATTTATCTCGCAATCAATAGCTAGCTTCATCGAAGGGGCGATTTCAATATTATCTTATGCAGATAGAATATACCAATTTCCTTTATCAATAATAGGGGTGACTTTTGGTACTATATTATTACCAGAATTATCGAAAACCTACCAAATGAATGATTTAGAGAAAGCAGCAAAAATCCAAAATAATGCTATTAAAGTAGGGCTTTTATTATCTTTACCAGCGGCTTTTGGTATTATTGTGCTATCAGAACCAATCATTCATATAATATATCAGCGGGGAGCTTTTACTTATGATGATACAATTAAAACCGCTGAGGCTATTTCGGCTTTTGCTCTTGGTTTGCCAGCTTTTATACTTGCCAAAATTTTGACCCCGATTTTTTATGCTAATCATGATACAAAAACTCCTTTAAAAATAACCTTATATTCCCTTACGGTGAATACTATATTAAATATTATTATGATGAGGCAGTTTGGTCACCTTGGTATAGCTCTTGCCTGTTCTATTACCGCTTGGTATAATGTTTGGTTGTTATACGTACACACAAAGAAATATGGTCTTTCTTTTATTGATGCAAAATTATACTTATTTTGTGGCAAGATTTTATTAAGCTGCATAATAATGACACTAGTAATTTGGGTAATTAAACATTATTATGCCCAATATTATTATACCGAATTCTTATTAGTAAAAGCTTTTATGCTAGCAGCAACAATTATAGTTGGAGTAGCAACGTTTTTTCTAATGGTTTTTTGTTTTAAGCTTTATCCAAAGAAATGTATTAATGATGAAAACTGAGTCTAATTATCAAGATTTTTTGAAGACTATAGCCATGATAACTATGGTAATAGATCATTTGGGGTTATATTTTTTTCCTGAGTACGAAATAATGCGAGTTATTGGTCGTACTACTATGCCGATTTTTTGCTTTTTTGCTGGCTATAATTTTCATACAAAACCAAAAATTAGAATTTTGGTAGTTGGAGTTCTGCTATATATTTTTACTACCATATTATTTAGGGAATTTACTGTAACTAATATACTTATCCCTATTTTTTTAGGACAATGCTATCTTTATTATTTTCGTAATAGCTTAAATAATTTTTTCTATAAAGGCTATTGTCATGTTGTTTTCCTTGGCTCTCTTTGGTTCTGTAGTTGGTTCCTTATTGATTACGGAACCTTATCTATGGCTATCATGCTACTTGGCTATATTGCTAAGCATGATCTAGGTAATCTTAGGCTTACCATTGCAATATCTATAATTTTGTCCGTAATGCATACCATAGCTATTTTTCAGTTTTCGTATATTTACGTATTTATAGTCATTATATTCGGGGTTTTAGGATATATATTTATGGTCGCAAGAAATTTTGAGCAGAAACTTGCTGTAAATTTACGGATTATCAGTCATAATGCTTTATATATCTACGCTATACATCTAGCAATTTTACAATTTTTATTTTTTAAACTCTACTTATAGCTCAAAATATAATTACTTTAGTAGACTTCCTGCATAAGTCAAAGAAGCCATCGGGATTTTTAGGAGAAACGAAGCCTGCTACCTTCGCGTCTTATCTTCCAGATAAAAAAGTGCTTGAAACGTCTAAGTAATGGGGTTTGCAGAGATTTCTTATGAGATTTGTAGTCATGTAAATATTACTTTTTACTTTTAAAGCACATTCTCATCAGCATTTCTTCAATTTATCTGGCATAATGATGCACCAAATGACAACATGTAGTCAGTAAAGAAAATTTAATTTCCTATCCCATATACCGCATACTAATCCCTTTTTATGGCATAATTTTTGCTCCTTCTCATCTGGAAGATAAGAAGCGAGTTTTGCAAGGGGTCTAATGACGGAAGTATAGCTAATCGAGTTAGCTACAAAGTTATAGTCAATTGATGAGAAGTTGGTGACGTCGTCACTCGTCGCTCGCCTATTACTTATAGGCGTCGCTCCATCGTTCCTAGCACCAAATTCTCCTGAATTAACTATATATCCGAATCGGAGGGGAGTTCTCCTGACAGTCCTAATCTATCTATTGGTGAAGTTGATTGAGCTAAACTATCTTGACTAACTGTATATTCAGATGGTTGATTAGTTGCTTTTTGCGTTGGTACTTCTTCGTTAAGTATCTTAAAAGCCTGATCTAAATATTTGGTATCATTTTTGCCAACATATATCGCACCCATATTATCATTCAATGCTTTATCCACATTATTTAAATTATCATCTATTAAAACAACCCTTTCGTTATCACAAACCTCAAAATGCTTCATAGCTTCTTTTATATGATTCTGTTTACCTGTACAACGCATCTCATTTTCATCAAGCAAATACGACACTACATGAATTTTTTCTGATATAGCTTCTAAATCAAGCTTCGTAAGAGCATATTTGATTTCTTTAGGATATGAGCCAAAAGATACAATGGCTATATGACACCCTAAATCTGATGCTTTTGTTAATAGTGTTTCTAATTGTTTTTTGTTCTTCCAACTTTTTGTTTCATCTTTTAGGAACTGATCTACATGACATTCTAAATCTGATTCTGTTGTTAATAGTTTTACTAATTGTGTCTTGTTTTTCCAATCTTTTATTCCATCTGCTAGAAACTGATCTGCAAATTTCGTATGAGCTATAAAAGATTGAATATCTCTAAGGTATTTGTGCATAGACCCTTTTACCATTGTTCCATCCCAATCAAAACAAAGTGTCATATTATCAGATTTAGTTCCCAGCTCTAGTTTAGGTTTTTTTTCCAAAGGCTCATCTTCTTTTTTAACTTCTAGTTTGCTAAAATCCAAATGGAGGGATTTTGGTAATAATGATAATCTTTTTGACATCTGTTCTCTTATGTTTAGTTTATTATTTTTGCAATAGGTAGCTTATCGGGAAACCTAAAAACTCGTAATCTAATAAACTAAAATTCCAAATTCTACAAGTACAAATTATTTAACTTAAAAGTGTTATAGTTGTTTCCGACAGCCTCCTAACCCCAAATTCTCCGGAATTGACTATATATAATAAAATTACTATACAAACAGTATAAGAACTCTATTCCCTTTTGATCTATTATGCTCTATAATGCAAATCAAAAAATATATTAAAGGTTTTTGATGTCTGCTATTCGCAATATTGCTATTATCGCCCACGTTGATCATGGTAAAACCACTCTAGTTGATAATATGCTTAAGCAAAGTGGAACTTTCCGAGCAAACCAGGAAGTAGCAGAGCGTGCTATGGATTCAAATGACCTGGAACGTGAACGTGGTATAACCATTTTAGCTAAATGCACCTCCCTGATGTGGAAAGATATCCGTGTCAATATAGTTGATACTCCTGGTCACGCTGATTTTGGTGGCGAGGTAGAGCGCATTCTTACTATGGTAGATGGGGTTATACTACTAGTTGATTCTTCTGAAGGTACAATGCCTCAGACAAAATTTGTGTTGTCAAAAGCTCTGAAACTTGGTTTAAAACCAATTGTTGTTATCAATAAAATTGACCGCCCTGATAGAAGGGTAAGTGAAGTAGTCGATGAAGTATTCGAATTATTTATGGCATTAGAGGCAAATAATGAACAATTAGATTTTCCTATTATCTATGCTTCAGGACGTAGTGGTTGGGCATCGCGTCACTTAGACGATGAGCAAAAAGACCTTGCTCCGCTTTTTGATTTGATAGTATCTCATGTGCCTACTCCTATCGCTGATAGCGAAGCTCCTTTTTCTATGCTTGTTACCACTAGAGAATATAACCCATATTTTGGTCGCGTGCTTACTGGTCGTATCCATAGTGGGACAATTAAGACCAACCAAAATGTTAAAGCCCTAAATCGTGATAATATGACAACTGAAAATGCCCGAATAAGCAAAATACTATCATTCCGAGGATTGGAACGGGTAGCTATTGATGTGGCATATGCTGGAGATATTATTGCTATTGCTGGAATTCAGGACGCTACTGTAGCTGATACGATATGTGCTCCTGAGATAATGGTAGCACTGCCATCCTTACCTATAGACCCACCAACATTATCTATGACCTTTGGAGTAAATGACTCTCCTCTTGCTGGACGAGAAGGTTCAAAACTTACTGCTAGAGTTTTAGGCGATAGATTGATGCGAGAGATCGAAAGTAACGTAGCAATACAGGTCAGCCAAACTGAAGAAAAAGATGCTTTTCAAGTTGCAGGTCGTGGTGAGCTACAATTAGGAATATTAATCGAGACTATGAGACGTGAAGGTTTTGAGCTATCAATCAGCAGACCATGCGTATTATTCAAAGAAGATGAACAGGGGAAGAGATTAGAACCAATTGAAGAAATCCAAGTTGATGTTGATGATGATTTTGTTGGGGTTGTGGTTAAGTCACTTGCCATACGTAAAGCAGAAATGACTGATATGCGTCCATCTGGTGGCGGTAAAACTAGAGTAACATTTTTAGGACCATCACGTGGTCTTATTGGCTATCACGGTCAATTCTTAACTGAAACTCGGGGTACCGGTGTTATGAACCGTGTTTTCCATAGCTATGCTCCCTATAAAGGAGCTATTGAAGGAAGGCGTAATGGAGTGTTAATTTCTAATGGAGATGGTGAAGCTGTTGCCTATGCTCTATGGAATCTTGAAGATCGTGGAAAAATGTTTATAAACCCTAATGAACTAGTATATCAGGGAATGATTATAGGAGAACATAATCGGGATAATGATCTAGAGGTCAACCCTCTAAAAGCCAAGCAATTGTCAAATGTCAGGGCTTCTGGTAAGGATGAAGCTATGCGGCTCATCCCACCAATCCTTATGACATTAGAGCAATCTATCAGCTATATTGAAAGTGATGAAAGGGTAGAAGTTACTCCTAAATCAATTAGACTTCGTAAGGCAATGTTGAATCCTAACGACCGGAAGAGATCGGAAAGACGCGAGGGCTAACTTTTTGGGGTCATCTTGAAAATGATCGGGAATGGATTGCTTCGTCGGCTACGCCTTCTCGCAATGACATTTAGGGACTTAATAATATCAAAAATCTATTCGGGTTAGCTATATAGCTCTATTCAAGGTCTAGGGTGCTAATCCCATGCTGCGTTTTATCCCATTTGAAGGGCATAAAAACAATCTGCCAAATAGCCTTATAGCTTGCTACCGTGTGCAGTAAAAAATACAAAGGCCATACTAACAAGGCAGCAACATCTAATACTCGAAAATTAGTTATTTTGCCTTTTTTGCTCAGTAAAATAAAAAAAGCACTGCCATAAAGGTACGAAAAAGCAAAAAAACTATTAACTATCCACAAATAATTAACTACAGCCAATTTATTAATTTTAATAGTTATTATTAGAAATGGTACACAACAAAAACCATAAGAAGAAAAACCAATAAAAATGAAAATAGTAATTATTTGATAGAATTTAAACCTTTTATATTTGTCTTTTTGGGCAAGGAATACCAAAAATGTTTGGATAAATCCTTTTATCCAACGAGACCTTTGATTTATCCAATTGATAATATCTATAGGCGATTCTTCTAAAGTATAAGAATCGATCATATGAACTTTATAACCAAATGAATATAGCCTAATTCCTAAATCAGCATCCTCAGTAACATTATAAGCATCCCAGAAGCCTATTTTTTGTAAAGCATCAACCTTAAAATGATTGCTAGTTCCCCCAAGAGTCACCGGTAAGTTCATTATACTTAAACCTTTTAGAAGATATTTAAACCATAAACAATATTCTATACTAAAAAGCTTAGTGAGTAAATTTTCGTTCTCATTATAAAAATTAAGTTTAGCTTGCAAGCAAACATACTCTTCTGGTAAACTATCAAAGGCTGTTATTGCTTTAAGGAGTTGATCAGTATCAGGTCTATCTTCCGCATCATATATTACTACATATTTTCCTTTACAATATTGCATGGCATAGTTAAGAGCTTTCGGTTTAGTTCTAGGTAGAGTAAATGGCACTTTAATCAAATGTATATAACAAGGTAATTCATATAGAATGCTTTCCTTGATCATCAAATAATCATCTGCTTCAACAATGATTTTGACATCTAATTTATGTTTAGGATAATTAATATTAGCAATACAACTAATTATTGACTTTAATTTGCCTGATTCTTTATATAGTGGGAGTAAGATAGTATAAATAGGTAGGGAATCATTGGAATATATATCACTAATTTTAAATATGGTATCTGGCGTAATTGCCGCTTGGTTAAATAGTATAATTTTTAAAATATTTTGTGAAAAATAACAGATAATATTAATTATATGAAAAAGATGCTTAAAATTAAGTAATATAGCAAAATATATCAAAAAAAATATGATAATTGACTTAGTGTAATTGATGTTTTTTGCTATCATGTATAATGAGAGAAATTCAAGAAAATATTTGGATTTGATGATATTCAAGTGACTAAAATTTCGTTCAAGTAATTGATAAAAATCATTCTTTCTAACCAACTTAATTTGCACGTTATAATGTATGGCTGATAACTTTCCTAAATAGGCTAGGTCATTTACAGCAAGCACCTTATTATTTTTATCATTTTCATAAATGAAATAACCATTTCTGACATATTGAGCAATTTTTGAATAATCATAAATCTTAACCTGTGTTTCTTGTACACTTAATAGTGGCAATAATTTATACTTATATAAAATTTCTATAACCATCTCATTATTAATAATCCCTTCTTCGATTATCGTGTTAAAAAAATCATTCTCAGCTAATTTGAGCTTAATATGAGATATTTGTAAATCAGTAACTAGCCGTTCTTTTGCTAGAATATCTAAAAATTCTATATTCAGGCTCCTTATATATCCATCCATATTGAAAATATTACTCCCGATATTTTATAACGTTGCTTAACCAGACTTTTATCTGAAAAATACCCTATTTGTGTTGTTATACTATTTTTCTTTAGATTACCAAACTTAATCTTTTTTGCAATTGAAAATTGCTTATATAAAGTTTTATTATAAATATTACCGTAATTTTTTCTAATATAATATTTGGCAAAGCTTAATAACATAATGCCATTTTTAAATTCAACGCCCTCAGATATTGAAAAACTATAATGACTTCTTTTGCCATATGGATTATTTAGGTTCTGCCCAAAACTCAAAATACCTTGAGCAAATACTGAAGTTTCACCTAAAATTGTCCGTATTTTTTTGGATATTGCTGATAACAATAATAATTCATAAGAAAATTGCTGCTCACACCCATCTTGAGTTATGTATATTCTTGGCTGAACTGAGACTACCCGATGAATATTCTGAAAAAGCTTAATTTTATAAAATATACCAATTTCTTTATTGTTAGATAGGTAGTTCATATCATTACTTCCCTGAAATTTATTTTCTTTATAAAGCAATTGAATAGCTAAATTTTGGTTATTATTAATGCCATATTCGATAGCAAAAATTCTCATTAATTGATCTTGGTATGAAGATATTTCTCTTGAGCTACGTTCTAAAGATTGAATTTGGCAAAATAACTTATTATACAGAGCTGATGAATTGTTAACCAACTTGATACGTTCTCTTAAATGCGCTAGTTTACGCTGAATTTGTAAAAAGAGATCGGCTCTTATTTGCTTAATATTTTCAGAATTTTTATCGATAGTAGCAGTAGTAGCCATATATCTATACCTACCTGAGTCGATTAACCAAGCTGATCCATAAACCTTATTTGCGATAGAAATTATAAATAATAATATAAAAATGATTGTTATTTTCACTTAAACAGCAACTAATAGTTTAAATTTACTAAAATACAACCTATTATAAATTTAGTAAAATTAAATATAACCAACCCGATTAATATATTAATGTATTTAGTTATCTTGAAATATATCAAGTAGCATGCTATAATTTTTACTGATTTGTCTTAGTGATCGATATAAAGTAATATATGATAGTGTATAATTATGGCTGAAGTTTTTTTTAATGGTCCTGCCGGTCGGATTGAAGGACTATATACTAAATCTAGTGATTCTAAAGCTCCACTTGCTTTAGTATTACATCCACATCCACTTTACGGTGGCACTATGAATAACAAAGTGGTTTATTATGTGTATAAAACATTAGTGTCTAATGGATTTACAGTACTCAGAATTAATTTCCGGGGAGTTGGACGTTCCCAAGGAGAGTTTGATAATGGCGTTGGCGAAATGACCGATGCTGCAACAGCACTTGATTGGTTACAGCTTAACAATCCTACTGGTAGTATAAATTTGATAGCAGGCTTTTCTTTTGGAGCATGGGTAGCCATGCAACTTATCATGAGAAGACCAGAGATTAATAATTTTATTATGGTATCTCCACCAGTAAATAAATATGATTTTTCTTTCTTGTCTCAATGTCCTATTTCTGGCTTTGTAATACAAGGTGACAAAGATAGTATTGTGTCAGAAGAATCAGTGCTTGAACTGGTAGGTAAATTGTCTAAGCAAAAACATATAACTGTTGACTATAAGCTCATCCAAGGAGCCGATCATTTCTTTCGGAATAAAATTGGTGAATTTACCCAGGCAATTAGTGATTACTTACAATTAAGGTTATTGAATAATGAGATTACTCATTTAAATAAGGACTTTCTTACTGAAGGAAATTTGGCAAAAAAATCTCTTAAAAAAGTTTTCTTAGATTAACAATGAACCATTGGTTATAAATAAAAAAAATAGGTCTCTATGGCAAATCAGGAAGAAACTAAATTATTACTATGCAATAAGCTATTTGAAGCTTTAAAAGAAATTATAATTGTAGATGGTAAAAACCCAGATAAAAGAATACTTAAAAAATGTGGAAGAATTGCCGATAGTGTAATAGCACTTTCTCAAGACCCATCAGAATCTAATATTAATTTGTATAAAAAGGAATTGAAGAATTTTCCATATTCTGGACACATTTTAGGTAAAACATTAAAGATAATAAAAGAGATGTTTCCTGGAGAGCAAAATCAAGACATAAGGGAGATAATAGATATCCCTCTTATGGACGCATTTAAAGAAAGTAAGTTAGCAGCAGCACCCAGAACAGAAGGAAATAAACCGATACCAGCACCTAGAACAAACAAACTCGAATCTATGTTACGTGATAGAGCAATTTTGAAGCAGAGTGGTTTTTCACTAAAGGGCAATAAGCAAGCTGGTGTATCTGCCGGATATATTGCTCAAGAAAATAAGACAGGTAATACTTTTATTTTAAAACATTTCTATAAAAGCTATAAGGATTGTTTAACCGCAGATAAACAAAAGTGGGATAAACAAGCTTTGTCAGACAGAACTGACGGTGTACAGGAGTTAATAGGTTCTTCTATGTATCAGTTTTTATTGTATGATCGTGCCCCTAAAGAGGAATTAGTAGTACCTAATAAAGCCAACAACAACTCACTTTACGTCCGATCCAAATTCTTTGACAATGTGGTGCAACTTTCAGAATTTTCTGGTTTATTAGGTCAGACCAGAGTTAGAGGTAATAATTTAAACTTACAAAAACTAGAAGGGTTTGAAAAAGTCATTGCTGCTTGTCATATGTTAGGAGAAGGGGATTACCATGCCGGTAATTTGATGGTACAAGACGGTAAAACTGTAATGAAAATAGATCACGGTAAATCTTTTATGACTTTTCATCAAGATTTTGGTTCTATGATCGAAGAAACATATAAAATGTTTTCCCATGATGGAGTTGGATATACTGAAGCTATTAGGCAAGGTAACTTATCATTTAGCATTGAAAAATATAGTAAATCATTAGAGCAAATGATACATCAGTTAGATGAGCAGCAAGTAGAGGCTATGGTTGATCAAAAAGTTGATGAATTGAAAAAAGTTGGATTTGATCCAAAAGGTCTCACTGTTAGTGCAAGACTCCAGGATAATAACTTTGAAAACATATCTATTAATAACTTTGATGAATTAAGAATATTTTATAAAGAAAATATAAAGGAAAATCTTAATAACATGAAAGAGATTGCAAAATCAGCAGATATAGTGAGCAAATTTAGTGACGTCTCTCCTGAATTTAAAAAAGGTCAGTGGTTAGAAACTTTTGCTCACTCACCTATTAAAGATCCAGTAGCATACGCAGCTCACCATAATATTCAAATTGAAGGGAAAACTGCTCTAGAATGGGCTAGTGAAAATAATTATCAAATTAAAGTTCCTGTTCATCCTGTTACAGAAATCGTTCAGGAAACACAATGGAAAAGAAGTGGGGATGGAACATGGCAAGAGCAAAAAGTCTCAGTACCTAAAAATCAAAAAAGTGTAACAAGTTTGGACCCAGCACAATATGTTACAGATGTAGAAAAACGCCTAAAATCTCTTGGAGATAAAATTGATGACTTCGTACAAAAGACAGTAAAAAGTAAAGAAATCACTGAAGAACAAATAGAACGGTTTTATGACAAATTATTAACTCATCTTAACAAAGAACAATATCTCACTAATAAGGATGTTGAAAAAATAAAGGCAGATACAGAGTATAATCTAAATATTCAAAATACAACTAAATTAATAGAAATGACAACACCTAATTTAACTAATATAGAGAAGATGTGTTATAAGGTAGCAAATTTTTGTAAAAAAATAGGACTTTCTAGTTTATCTAACCATCTTATGAATAAGATTACTCCTGAAAATTTATCTAATATCCAGAAGATAGAAAATGTTTTAACTGAGAGCATCAAATTTAAAGAAACATTGCTAAAACCTAGAGTAAGTAAAGAAGTAATCCAAACAAAAAATCTTATACCTCAAACAAAAAAAACAAAATTGAGTAGGAGTTAATTAGTAGGAGTTCTTTGCATTATAAACCTTAATAAGTTTTAGATGTCTCATGCGTCATTGTGAAAAAGTGCTTTACGGCAACGCAGCAATCCTAGGCTCTTATATCTTGAAAATGTG
>JXOU01016705.1:0-19508 GCA_001014815.1 Chaoborus trivitattus | reverse complement strand
AATTGTCAAAAAATTTAAAAAATTGTTAAAACTTGTAAAAAAAAATTCTGGATTTGACAAAAATTGTCAAAAAATGTCAAAAATTGAAATTTTTCCAAAATTGCCAAAAAATGTCAACAAATGTCAAAAATTGAAATTAACAAAAATTGTCAAAAATTGTCAAGAAATGTCATAAATTGTCACAAATTGTCAAAAAAATTTAAAAATGGTCAAAAATTGTCACTTTTTTTTTNAATGTCATAAATTGTCACAAATTGTCAAAAAAATTTAAAAATGGTCAAAAATTGTAAAAAGCTGTCAAA
This sequence comes from Chaoborus trivitattus, assembly GCA_001014815.1. Taxonomy (NCBI): domain Eukaryota; kingdom Metazoa; phylum Arthropoda; class Insecta; order Diptera; family Chaoboridae; genus Chaoborus; species Chaoborus trivitattus. Next base: position 19,206 of record JXOU01016705.1, on the reverse strand, counting down.
AAGTTTCATAAATTGTCAAAAATGGTTAAAAATTGTCAAAAATTGTCAAAAATTGTAAAAAATTCTCAAAAATTCTTAAAAATTTTCAAAACTTTACAAATTTATTTGTAAACGGTGAACTTTTTTTTAAAAAAAAACCGTGTCAAAAAATATCGAAAATTGTCAAACTCTGAAATTTTTTAAAAATTGACAAGTATTGTTAAATATTGTCAAAAGTTGTCAAAAAATGTCAGAAAAAAACATCAATTTTATTTTTTATTTTTAATTGCCAAAAATTGAATTTATCGCAAAAAGTTATTTAAATCGTAAAAAATGTTCAAAAACTGTCAAAACCTGTCAAAAACAAACACTTATTTCTAAGTTTTGTCAAAAAATATTTAAAAGTATCAAAAGTGATAAAAAGTTGTCAAAAAATTGAAAACTTATCAAAATTTGAAAAAAAATTGAGCATTAAAAACAATTGCCACAAATTGATAAGTTTTTTTTCCAAATGGAAAAATATCAAAATCTGCCAAAAAATGACAAGAAACTTCAAAATTCGCCAACAATTGTCAGAAAAAAATATCAGAAGTTTTCAAAAAAAAAATCCAAAAACTTTGTCAAAAAATGTTAAATTTATCAAAAACTATGAAACATTGTCAGAAATATTCCAAAAATTATCAAAATTTACAAATTTTATAAAAAATTTAAAGGTTAAATATTTATTTTTTTTTTTTTTTTTATGTGAATATCATTTACTCCTGAGGAATAATTTTTTTTATTTAAAGAATTATTTTCTATATTAAATATTTGGTACTATTTTTAATTTGGTAAATTTTATTTATTTCTAAAGNATTTATTATTATTATTTTTTTTTTAATATCATTTAATTTGGTAAATTTTATTTATTTCTAAAGTGAAAAATTAATTTAAAACGTGCTATTTTGTCAATTTTCGGTTTGATAATTTTTAATTAATTTAATGGCCGAAAACATTGTACCAATTTCAAGCAGCTCTTCATAATTTTGAACGATTTCATTTAAATAAATATCAAATTAAAAATAAACTAATGCTATATCAATAACACTGTAAAAATCTGAATTTGTAATCAACACATCAAACAGGTCAAAATTTCATGTGAACATGAAATAACGGAATGCAAAAACAAAATATCATATCAAACATAAATTGTGAGCATTTATTGATATTTTATTACATTTATCAAACAATATAGAAATAAATAGACTAATAGAATGTACCTATTTCAAAATGCTCCACTGGGAAACGTCAAAAATAACACAAATTTTCACATTGAACACTGTTAATTTTACCATAAAATTAACGATTTCCAATAATAATAATCGCATATCAATATACTCCCTCGTTAGATAATGAAGCCATAAAAATATTTGTAATGATAATGATGATGGAAGACTAAATCACAAAAAATACTATGAAGANCATATCAATATACTCCCTCGTTAGATAATGAAGCCATAAAAATATTTGTAATGATAATGATGATGGTAGACTAAATCACAAAAATACTATGAAGACAACAATAATAATTTTATAAGAGTACAGTAGATAAATATTGTAACGGATATATTGCTATTTATTTTTATTAGGGTAAATGATTGATAAAAAGGACTAACCCTTTTAAAGAGCTTCTAATTTAGAATGAAGTAAAACAGTTTAGAGATTTCACAAAATTCAATAGGTTTTTCTTGAAATACTTTTAAAAACAAGTCAATTTAAATCCAAAAATGGATTATAAGCTCTTTGCTATGTATCCAAAAATTAAAAATTCTGACAGCTTACTTAAAAATAATAATATGATATTTATTTGTGTACTGACGTACACTGTTAGGGTCCTTATTTTCAAAAAGTGATACTATTGGTTTATATAGAAGTCAATTCCACAAATTTATGTAATTATTATAGACTCTTCTAAAATAAATGTTCCAAAAAATGAAAGTCTGCCGCCACTATTTGACATTTATAAGTTTTTTTTTAACACCAGTTGTATTCTTTTATTTGATCTATCATCTCTGAAAATTTAAAGACAATCAGCTGAAAAATGCGACATGAGGTGGAGACAAAATTATTTTGGTGACAAAAAGCTNTTTAAAGACAATCAGCTGAAAAATGCGACATGGGGTGGAGACAAAATTATTTTGGTGACAAAATTATTTTGGTGACAAAATTATTTTGGTGACAAAAAGCAAAAATTTGCATTTTTCATCCTTTTGAATTACAATCCCATTGAAAGGCACAGTAAATTAATAACAATAAGTCTTATATTGTATATNAAAATTATTTTGGTGACAAAATTATTTTGGTGACAAAAAGCTAAAATTTGCATTTTTCATCCTTTTGAATTACAATCCCATTGAAAAGCACAGTAAATTAATAACAATAAGTCTAATATTGTATACATTTTTTCAGGCAAAACATCGCCATAGAAGGGAAAATGACGATGGTGAGGAAAATTTTATTGCATTAGCACCAGATGAAGCTGATATTTATAGCTTTTCCAATATGATGAACAACATAGACAACAATTTGATTAAAACCGATGTTGAGGAAGATGATGACAATGATGATGAAAAGGCATTTAATATATACCATCAGCATGACGACGACGGGGGTGGTGGTACTGCTTTAGATGATAGCATAGAAGATAATGAAGTAGATAATACTATCCAAAAAATGCTAAACATTACGAAAAACTATCCGGCTTTGATGGAGATGGCCAACAGCGTTGATTTACCTGATTCTGCTTTAGGCAACCTGCAAGGTAAAATCATTTATGTTTTAACAATTTATTAATAAACACAAATCAACCGTACTTTTCTTCCAAAAACAATATATTTGATAGAAAATCATATCCCTTAATGTACTCCTTCAACATGTTTTTACATTTTTTGACCTAGAATATCAGAATGTTAAAGTGAAATTGAACGAAAACTGATACATTATTGTTTTCTTCTTTCTAGTAAGCGAAATTTAGTTATTTTTTTAAACACACTGAGTCTTTCATCATAGGNCTTTAGGCAACCTGCAAGGTAAAATAATTTATATTTTAACAATTTATTAATAAACTCAAATATACCGTACTTTTCTTCCAAAAACAAAATAATTGATAGAAAATCATATCCTAGGTACTCCTTCAACATGTTTTTACATGTTTTTGACCTAGAAAATTAAAATGTTAAAGTAAATTTAAAGAAAACTGATAAACTATTGTTTTCTTCTTTCTACTAAGCGAAAATTAGTTATGTTTTTATACACACTGAGTCTTTCATCATAAGTCAGACATTTTGACATTTTGACATTTTGACATTTTGACATTTTGACATTTTGACATTTTGACATTTTGACATTTTGACATTTTGACATTTTGACATTTTGACATTTTGACATTTTGACATTTTGACATTTTGACATTTTGACATTTTGACATTTTGACATTTTGACATTTTGACATTTTGACATTTTGACATTTTGACATTTTGACATTTTGACATTTTGACATTTTGACATTTTGACATTTTGACATTTTGACATTTTGACATTTTGACATTTTGACATTTTGAAAATGGATCGCCCGGTGTCTTCGCCTTTTATAAATGTATTATTTTTAATGAAAAGTACGGTAACTATTTATTGTAGTATATTATACATGATTTTTCTATACCACATTCTAATTTAATCAAAAATAAATATAAATATGATGAAATTTCAACAGATAATAGCATTTTGACAACTTCTTCATCTTCGTCGTCGAATCGAGCTTCAGCCAACGAAGACGACGACGATGAAAATGGTGAAGACGAAATCTTTGATCAAATGGATAAAAAGGCAAAATCTTATCGTCTTAAATTATACAAAAAACATAAGAATTTCAAGCATAGTCATCATCATCGAGGAAATTATTACCACCATTTGTATAATCCGCATCATCATCAATGGTACCGACAAAAAATGTTGGAGAGAGAACGCGAACGATGGAAAAAGTTGCAGGAGCAACAAATAAAGGCAGATTACCAAGGGCAGATCAATTATTATGATAATTCTAATAAATTCGAGACAAAAGACGATATGAGAGCCCATTTAGGTGGCTATGCCAAAGAAAAATGGCCATATTTTGACAAAGTTGTAAACCATTTGAACAAGGAGCACAAAGACAGCATCCCACCCTACATTAAAAAATACAATCGAAGAAATAAACAGCTGATCGATCTATTGGAAGGAACCATTGCACCACTATCCGACTACAGTCACAAGCATCACGAGCGCAAGTATCATCGCAGAAAAAATCCCAATTGGATGGAAGAGGACCTGTTTGAACAGCAAAGACCTACGCAGAATAACATGGGCATGCAGCGAAACTATATCCAAGAAACCATACAATCGTCAACCGCACATTCGAACGCGCTACCCGGGGAGGGAATCCACGTCATCTATGATAAAAAGCATAACGATGATAACGACTATCCCATACATTCAAATGACAATAATAACAATAACTATAAGATATCTTCACGTGCCGGTCAATTTGTGTATCATCGCGTAACGCCGCAACAAACAGGCGTTGGTTACGGCCGGTTAAAGCGTCGACTACCATTTGTCGCAATCACCGAACGACGCTTGGCTTTACCGAAATCACGTAGAATCAATAACAACAACAATATTAATCTACAAAATCACTAACCGTTGCCTTAAACATAGACCGAAAAAATAGAAAAGGGTGTACCTGATCTTGACTTTGTAGAGACCATATCACCATTTTGAGTTCTTCTATTCAAAATGGCTGCTTAAAATATAGTCGGATTTTTATTTTTAACATTTGATGTTTTTTTTATAGATTTTTTTGACAACTGCTAATCTTTTTTATTTTCAGAGTGTTTTAATTTTAATGACCTAATGGTCATTCGACCTTATTTTTTTAAACAAACCGTCCACGACCATTTTAGCCCTAGGATTTAGGAAGTTAAAGCTTTTAGGTTCCACATACTTATTATTAACGTTTCTCCGTGTTTATTGAGGCCTTGTAGTAAGGCCCTGTATAGTAGTAAGGAACCTTTGAAGGAGACTTCTAGAGTCTAGGATCGTGATAAATAAAAATATGATAGCTTGGTTTACTAATTTTCAAAAGCAGATTGACCTGATTTTGAAAATTAATCCCCCTAAGGGAGACACTTAGGGTCCAAAAGTGGAATTATATTTGTAATTTAAATATTTTTATTTTGAATTTGAAGTCAAGGTAAGGTAAAGGGTCTCCTTAGGGGTCGCCCATAAATTACGCCACGCTCCTAGAGGGGAGGGGGTTTGGTAAAGCGTGACGGTCTGTGAAGAAAAGGGAGCTACCGTGACGTCACAAAATGTTCCTAAAATTTATTTTTAACACTAAAAAAATTGAATAAAATGGGGCCGTTTCTAGGTTATAGCTAAAAAAAATTACAGAAAAATACTTAGAAAATAGGGTAGATTTTCATCGAAGCTCTGATTTGGATTTAAAAATCTTCAGAAATAATTTTTAAATAGGAGTCTAGATATTGAGCGTGACGTATGGGGGGAAGGAGTTTGGAAAACGTGACGCTTGTGTGATACGAGGAGTTGAGGGGTTCAAAAAAGTGCATTTTTTGCGTAACGTAATATATGGATGGCTTCTTAAAGAGTAAGAAATCTTTAGATTGAAATAGTAATTAAAATAACTCCAATAGTCAACAACTGTTAATCAAAAATAATTGGAATCCACACTTTTCGAAGGACCTGACAAAATAAAATTTNAAGGGCTTATTTTGGGATTATTTGTTTAAAATTACCGTATCGAGTTCTTAAGAGCCCTATGAGGCTTATTGAAATTTCATCAACTTCCAAGGGCTATAAAGGTATTCACAAATGTTCTACACGGCTTTAAGCTCTTATTTAAACTTTAAATGACCTTAAACAATTTTTATAATTTTATCAACCCTCAAGAGATATTTGTTTGGTCTTCAATAACGAGTTTCTATCGANACGGCTTTAAGCTCTTATTTAAACTTTAAATGACCTTAAACAATTTTTATAATTTTACCAACCCTCAAGAGATAATTGTTTGGTCTTCAAGAACGAGTTTCTATCGACTTATATTTTGTAACCCTCATTGATACCACTCCAAACTTTTCAAATTGTTATGAACAATTCAATAAAAAAACACATAAATTTATTTTTATAATTTTATTTTTTTAACTGCTCATGTTTTTTGTTGGTTATTAGATTTACCAGTAGATAGCAGTGTTGTCAATTATTTCTTCAAAACCTCGAATGCAAGCTGTTTTATATTAAAAAAATCTGTAAATAGATTTGTTTCTGAAAGCCACAAAATACGAAGTAGTTCTTTTTAATATTCCATTAATAATATGGTCTCCAAAGTCTAGATCTCAATGATGACATACACCGGGTAGGATTTTTGGTTTAATCAAGTTATTGGTAAAATTTTCACCATAGAATCCTAGAGCTTAGCTCTTTTGGAATGCTAAAGAGAATAATACTGAAAACTACACTAGACTGAAAAAAGTACTAGATCCAACCCATAATTGCAAGGAAAATTAAACAATTGTATCATGAAAACATGTGGTAATATCAGAAAAATATACTAATAAAAATCTAAAATCTTAAAAAATTCATGTGAAATGACAATAATTATATTTACCATAATATTAGTATCATTAACAGAATATATTCTAATTTTTAAGGATAACATATGGTTAAGTATATATGATGACTACATTAAGATTTAGAGTTCAGTGTGCTAGAGCTAGACTAACCCAAAAATATATAAAAATACAAGAAGTGTAACAATAATAAGCGAAAGAATCAAACATGTTGTCGTTTTAGTACTAAATTTGCATTGTAATGCCAAATAAATAGTTTATAAATTGTGATTAAAAATATCAAAATTCGTGACATTTAGGTATCTTGTCCTTATGTGCTCAGTCAATAAGTCACAAAAAGTGACTTTCAGAAAAGAACGTCCCACAAAAGTTGGAGTCATATATCTGGACCGATAAAAAAAAATGATTTGAACCAAACTTAAAAAAAGTTGTTGTGTTTATGGAGCCAAGGCAAATTTTACTTTTTTGAATTTTTTTTTACTAAAAGTAAAAGTCTACCACCGTTATTGGATTCTTATAGCTCATCTTCGAATTAGTACTACAACTTTATTACACCTATCTATTCACTAATTTTTGTAAAGATCGGATAGAAACTACGTCCGGTATCGTGTGCACAATTTCAAAAGATCTTGATTTTTGTTGACGCCACCCTAAATTTCTTTCTAGAGATATTTGGTTTAACTTTTTCAATTGAAAATTACTCTAATTTGCATATTAGTATGAAACATGTATTATACACGAAAAGACAAGTAATTTTATAGTCTATAAGNTATTATACATGAAAAGACAGGTAATTTTATAGTCTATAAGAGTTTACTAGTAGATTTAAAAAACAAATTGATCTCAGACTATTTTTTACCAAAAAACTGTAGTACAATTAAAAGGTAGAATATTGATTAAAATAAAAATATTGTACCTTAATCTTGGTTCTTTAAACTAGAATTGTAAATCACTAGTTAGAAAAAAGTTGTATCTGTCGAGTTATACTAGTGGTTAGGCAATCTTACTAAATTTTCCTTCATTTTTAGAAGAAATAACTTAAAAAATCTGGAAAAATGGCATACAAATCAAAAGATTTTAAAAATAAATTGTCACCAAAAAAAGTTATTTCTTTAAAATTTCTTCAAGAAAAAAATCAATACTATTTTTAAACATAGTTTTCATTACAAAAAAAATTAAAAAAGATTAACCTCAAAACTCTTTTTTACGCATTTTTTAAGCCATTCCTCCTTAAAATTAGTCACATTGTTTAGCAACTAGTATATATTGATAACGACATTTACTTCTAACTAAGTATGTTTAACATTAGTTTAAGAATTTTTATCTTGATAGTTTTGGCTTCAAAAAACCTGTCAACCATCTTATATCTCTAAAAAATATTAAAAAAGACAAAAATCTCTAAAATTAGAAAATAAATTGTTTTATCACAAAAATAATACACATTGATTAACTAGCTTGTGAAATTACTTATTTCTACCCACAGTCTGCACATTATTAACGAAAATTAAAGGATTATAGATTATTAATAGCCATTGAAAACATTGAACAGTCAAACATAAATAATAAACATGTATTGTAATATATGCCACGCGTAATATATTATTGTGAAAATCCATATTCATTTGAACGATTATTTCATAATAAAAATAGTCTAACATTATTTAATTCTTAGGCAATCTATAAATAGTTTTATGCTCTGGTCATCGATTGCGCGTTTAAAGCCTAAGTACTAAATAATATTAGTCTATGTATGAGGCAGCTAAAATTTGTATATAAAACATTTTCCAATGAAATTTTCACTCAAAGCAATATGACGTATTTTCAAACATGTTTCATAAGGTAACAAACCAAGTTTTTTTTCCAAAATTAGTACTAAAACGGCAATGACATGGGTGTAGATGTACGCTTGAAACGCCACATATATATGTTTATGTAGCTATAATTTTGAGAATCTAGATGTCTCGACACTTTTTCAAATAATTAATTGTCTTCAACGTAAAAGTGTCCATATAACTGACAAGCTAAATTAATGGCGCGTACCTACACGGAGTTTTTAAATGAGTGCTAAAAATCGTTGGATATCGTTGAAAATAAAAATATATCTTATTAAATAATATACCACGAACAAGTTATAAAAATAAATACATGTACTTAAAGTTAGATAGTGATTTTATGATTATAGTTTAATAAGATTATTATTATGATGATAATATTAGCGTATTATTATATGAATATGAAGCAGCAAGACGGTCATAGAGCCCTTAATATTATGGCCTTTTTGTTACTTCCATTTATAAATGATTGCAAAAAATAATTATATGGCATGGATGTTAATGGAAAACCTAAAAAATAAAAATCAATGTGAAATACGATAAATTTCTCTAACAAAATTTTCGAAATAAATCTCAAATATTTTCAACGAATCTACCATAAAACAATAAGATTGTGGTCCAAAACAATATGAATAAGTTTATATAATTAATTAATTAATATTTATCATTAGGAATGAACATAGCGAAACTTTTCACTTTCTCTTTTTCTGATGTTTAATTTGATGGAATGAGCTGGAACATTTTCAGCGAAAGTGAAACAAAATAATAAGAAAGCGAAATTCTTGTGAAAATCAGCGCTGAAAATCTAATAAAACTTGTTCATTCTTGTGCGGCGTAAAAATGTTGGCCATTAAATGGTAACATGACTCTTATCAGTAAGTATTTGAAATAAAAATTGCTAATTTGACTTTTATTAATAAATATTATTGAATTTTTTTTATCTGGGGTAGGTAATGAGCAATTTGTTTGAGCAATTTTGAGCTTAAAGCTGTAATTATATTGGCATACACTCAACTTTAACTTTCAAATAGCTTCCAACGTTCCTCGCTATTGGCACTGATTTCAATAAAATACCGAGGGTGAAATAGTGTGTAACACAAAATATTGTTGTTAGACACTTTTTTTTTATTTATCACTGGGGACACCGGTGAACCCCGGAAGGGTCTTAATTTTGAAAGGTTCTTTTTAAGGATTATTATTATCATTTTTTTTTATTACGGATTTTTGGGATAATGGATAAGGGAGCAGTGAAAACAAAAAATTATCAAAATTTGTCGAAAATTATGAAAAATTTGTCAAAAATTGAAAAAATAAATTACAAAATATGGAAAAATCCATATTTTTTGGAAAATAGATAGGTGTAATAAAGTTGTAGTGCTATTTCGAAGATGAGCTATAAGAATCCAATAACGGTGGCAGACTTTCACTTTTAGTGAAAAATAAAATTTGCCACGACACCCATTTAGTAATTTCTTTGGGTGTCTTTGAGAAACTTTCCGGGGTTTTTGGAATTTTTTTTTGTCCAATAGGTGTCTCATAAGCACCTTTGTCAACTTCGGACTCTTTTGAGCATTTTTGAAAGCTTCTAGAAGTTTTTGAATGTCGTTTAATATTTTAGAGCGTTTTTATTGTATTTTTGGTGTCTTTGACTTTCTTTGGGTATTTTAAGGTGCCATTGGGCGTTTTTTAGCCTTTTTTGGCTATGTTTGTGCTGGTCCTATTTTCTTTTGGGTGTCTTTTTGGCAAATTTGAACTTTTTTGAGCGTCGTTTGGGCGTTTTTAAATGTCATGTAGACTTAATTGTATGTGTCTGGCCATCTTTGGTTTTCGGACATCATTAAGTATATTAGACACCTTTATGTACCTTTGAACATATTTAAATTACTTTGGAAGTTTTATAGGTGGCTTTGAGCACTTTTGTGCATCTTTAGGAATTCTTTGGGTGTCATTGGGCGTATTTGAACATCTTTACGTGCCTTCAGACATATTTTGAAGTTTTTTGTTCATCTTTGGGTGTTTTTAATCATCTTTGGACGTCTTTGAGTGTCTTTGGAAGTAATTTGTGTGTCCATTTGAACCTATGGTAGTCTTTGGGCATTTTTGTCTTTGGATTTCATTCAAGCACCCTTTGAATTTGAGCAGCCTTTTTAGCGTCTTTAGACGTCACTTGGACTAAATTAAGTATTCTTAGGGCTTTTTATAAACACTTTTGGGCGTCATTGAGCTTTATTATTTCACGATGTAATTGAACATAATTTTTGAGCATCTTTGCACATCTTTTTGTGAGTTCGAGCATCTTTTGGAGTAATTTTAGTATTTTTTGGAGTTTTTTGGCTAGGTTTATGGACGTTTTTGGGAATTTTTGGTGTTTTTGTTTGTTCTTTGGGTGCCTTTTTAGCATCTTTGAGTTATTAGGTGCCTTTGAGCATCTCTAAATATCTTTTGATCAAGTCCTTTGGGTGATTTTTTTTTTTTGGTTGGCTTTTTATTGGGTAATTTGACATATTTGGGTATTACTTTGACGTATTTGTTTATCATCTGGCTGTCTTTTTAGCATCTCTGAGCATATTTGGATACTTAAGCATCTCTTAGTGGCCTTCGTGTCAACGGCGGAAATTCTGCCTACTTCACATCAAATAATCCATCTCTTAGTGGCTTTGAGAGTCGTTTGGGTGGCTTTGGAATTAATTAAATGTTTTTGGCCCTCTTGTGAATTATTTTTATGAATTTTGATAGCCGCTCAAAAAGTAAAAGACATTCCAAACCGTTTGAAGGAGTTCAAAAATGTGCAAAGAATAATATTCAAAAATGTCATGAAATTACTTTTTATGAGACTGAACGTACTTTTAATATTTTTCAGTCCCTGTTTTGGACGACATGGAATGGATAAAAAAAAACATTCAATATTTTCAGTATCTTTTTATTTTTCTGAGTTCGATCACCTTTAGTTTTTTAACATTATTACCTATTCACTAATTTAATTCATTTTTGATGTCTTAAAAATATTTTTAATCCCTTTGAATTCTATCCATATTTTAGTTCCTCGTTCGAACAGTAAAAGTGAAAGTACATATAAAGGAAGATGAGAAATCTAGCAAAAGAAATAGAAAATAAAATCAATCAAATGAAAAACTTCTTCATTTCAACTTGTTTTTATTCTATTATTTTTCTTGTTATTTTCTCGAGAATTGTAACCACAATCTTCAGTTTAAATGTATGAAGCTGATGATAAATTTTCCCACTTGTAATTTTCCTTTTTGGAGTTTTCTTTCATCATCAGTTTTCTTCCCTTCATGTATACCATACAGGTATCGAACAATGTGGGGTAGTATTCGAAAGCTTCAAGCGTTAATTTAATAAGAAAAATTTGGTGAAAAATACAAAAAACTGACAATTTGTAAGAAATAGTCAAAAAAAAATTATAACTGCGCAGAAAATATACACAGAAGTATTTTTGAAGATTCAAAAATAAATTCAACTTGCAATCAGTCTCCAAAATAAAGCTAATTTGTTTTGGATAAATATTTCTTCGCTTCGGGAACTGCTTGCAATAAACTGTTCAAAATAATCAGATGTTATTATAAAATTTAGAAAAAATTACGAAAATTTACTGAAATTCACAAAAAAGCTTCTACAATATAACGTGCTTATTTTTTTGATTAGCTTTATAATTTAAAAAATCAGATAAATTGATCAAATTTTGATGTTTATTTTAAGAAGAGAAATAATAAAAAAAATTCTCTTTACCAGTTCCAAAGTTTAAAATAAAAAAGTTCATTCAACTACGAAATCGATTAAGCCTCATTGTTTGGCACTAGTATGGTATACGGGGAAATTATCTTTAACGAAATTGAAAAGCAACATTTGATTGACACGGTATAAAACTTTTTTTCCTCACAAACAAATATATAAAAGCTTTGAGAACTTTATCTACAATAAACCACCCTGTTTATTGATTCAAAATGGCCCCAAGAATCCCACGACGACATGTTGGATAATAGATATTCGAGTAAAAACCATTGAATTTCATATTTGGTATTCAATCAAAATAGTTGCTATATAATAAGAAATAAATGTCTGTGGGTGTTTCACCACGTTATAAACATTTTTAACCCAAAATTGATGTAAAGATTTCAAAGAAAAGAAATCTAGAAAGGAAGCATTTTTGTTGTATATGAATAAAAATCGAAAAAAGGTTATTTTTTTCTTTTTAGAAAGGGTCTGGGACATAATGGTTTTCTGACATTTTTTTAATATGGTTATTTAAAAAAATATTTTACCTACCCTCAGGGCACGCAGTTTTATAAGTTTTTCTTAAATCAGATAAAAATGATTAAAATTATTATGTATTGTCAGCATAAAAAGAGCCAAGGTGAAGGATGATTTGTATGCTTTTCTAAGATTATATGTATATATGACGGAAATGTATAACACGAAATAATATAAACCATAGAGAAATATACTATAAATTGAAGAAAATGCTTCGAGACATTTGCACGTGACTAAATAGAAATAAAATATAAAGCATATCAAACTTTGTTTATTTAGTTTTCTATACGTCAGGGGTACAATAGAACTGTCCAATGCATACTTAAGTTTAATAAATTGGTCCAGTTTAAGCATGGCCAAATTTTATTACTCAGATCTTTTACACAACATTTTCTTTTAAATCAGGAGATCATACACTGAGAGAAAAAATCTTGCCAGTGCCAGTTTCGATCATAATGGATAAGACAATTTTTTACACTTTTTCATTTTTGTTAGCATCAAAATTTATTTTTTGCCCAACCAGACAAGAATTTACAGTTATAAATACATTACTCCAGAAAAAATAAAACCTTCGATCAGCAATTACACTGAGAAAAAAACATAGATACGTAGCAAAAAGTTTAAAATCCATTCTTGATTTTTTTTTATTTTTAGCCAATTTTCGTAAGAATTTATGAGTGCAGTTTTCNTAAGTTTTTTTTATTTTTTGCCCAACCAGTCAAGAATTTACAGTTATAAATACATCAATCCAGGAAAAATACAACCTTCGATCAGAAATTACACTGAGAAAAAAACANCTTTTTAATAATAAAATCTTTGTGCCTTTAAAAATGGACAAAATTTTGTGTATTTAAACGGACAAAAGTTACTGCATTTGAATGGATAAAATTTTGTGCATTTAAATAAACAAATTTTTTGCAATGACATNAAATAAACAATTTTTTTTTGCAATGACAAGGATAAAATTTTGAGCATTTAAATTTTAAAAGCACAAAATTTTATGGTTTTTAATTAACAAAATTTTGTGCTTTTAAATGGATTTAAAATTTGTGAATTCATCATTAGATGGACAAAATTTGTTGCATTTAAATGGAAATTTTTTTGTGCATTTAAATGGACAAAATGGCGATAGTACTTATTGTAAAACAATGCGCAAAAAAGTGGCACTTATAATTTTAGTAAAAATATAAAAAAAAACTCAGAAACTCGGTCCTTTTTGATGTTAACAAGACCCAAAAAGCGGTGATTATAAGTTATGAAACAATTATAAAGTTTAATTCTCTGCTTAAAATTAAATTACGGCGTGAAAACGTGGCTTGTAAACGCGACGAGGCAACGCGCAGCCTGAAAACGCGGAGCAGAAACACGGCACTCAATGAATGGAGGTGAGAAAAACAGGCTCAATTCATTTTGTCCTTTAATAATGCCTTGATTCTTACCAAACATTGATCGGTGGATATTATAAAGCTTATTGTTATCGCTATAGACATACCTTGAACCATAAAGCCAGCGCATTACTGATCTAGATAAACATAATATTCCACATACATTTAATGTTTGCTTCATATACGTGGTCAAAAGTAGTGTGGCTCATTGTGGATAACTCTCACGAACGAACATTTAGAGATTTGGAGACGAATATAAGGAATGAAGCTTTTGGCTTTTGATAATAAATTTCATTTTGTTGACAATTCATTTATGTTGATCTGAGATCTAAGGACTATTTATATTTTTCCTTTATATTACAACATAATTTATCACAAGAGAATCATTATGTAAAAGGGCAATATAAAAATATAAAAATTCACAAGAGACCTGCAATGAAATGTTTACCGCAAATCAGTACTTTATATATTTTTATTTTTAACCAAAAAATATGTGTAGGATGTATACAATTTATGAGGTTTTTTTGTGTTTTGCCTGCAGAGATAGAAAAAAGCTTTGTAAAATTCTCCTAAAAGTGATTTTCTCAAGCTGAATAATAGAAGTCTCTATTTGTCCTTTTAATATTTCACTCATGGTATTCGTAATGCCAAACAATTTCCAAAAGAGATTTGTTGCGTAACGTCATTAAAGGCTATAAAACCTAGATTCACTCTTATTTTTGTAAACCAGCACTAGATATGTCTTCTTTTTGAATAGGATTGAAAAACTAGGGATATTTATTTAAAAAAAAAAACACACGAGTCAGTAACGCTTGACTTGCTCAACATTACTTTTCATAATGCCACTTGAGAATAACATTTCGTGAAAAATAAATCAAGAATATAAGACAGAAAAAATGGAACAAAATAAAAAAAATCTTTTGGATTTAAGTAATCTTCTTTAGTAGAGAGAATTGTTTTTCATATTTTTTTTTGTATTCTTAGAAAGTTTAACGCCTAAACTTATTGACGATGATGTTGTTTATTTACTTATTTTGTTTTTGTTATCATTTCATCGTTATTACCAGGTAAATCTTTTTATATTTTTTCGACTTTGATGTCTTTTTGTTCAATGTTTTATTAATTTTCTATAAAAAGCTCATATTTCAGGCTTCATTTTTTTAAAAACCGTTCATAAGGTAGAAAATTTAATTAAAATTTTATATTTATTTATTAATTTTGTATTGTTCATTATTTATATATTATAAATAACAATTTTTTATGGTACGGTTCCAAGGGATATGAGTATATTCAAATCGGGCTAAACTTTTATCTCAAAGAAGTGAAACTTTTTAGTACTCAATTGATCGGAAAATCATGCATTTTGTTGTCGTTCAAAATAGGTATTAGCTCTAAATTCAAAAGCAAAATTAAATGATTTTATTATTAAGTAGTGGTTCTTTTAAATTCTCTTTTCTGGAGATATGGCAATATCTATTATTTAAATATCCATTGGCGAGAAAAGCCTATATATTTGGGCAATTTTTAATCTCAGAGTAGCCCTCGAGTAAATTTTCAAGTTGAAATCTATAGTAGCCAGAAAGTTTTAATTAATGTAATCCTGAAAAAATTTAATGAATGGAAAAGAGTCAAAAAAGGTACCAAGAAGTTGAGAACTTCTTTTACTAAAAAATTAGCCAAGCTTCAAATAATAAATAATANAAAAAAAAAACAAAATAAAATATCTTTAAGAAAATAAATTCAGCTTAGGGTTTATAGACAAAAAAGATTTGAAGATCTTGACATGGCCTAGAATTTAGACTAAGAATTAACAGTGTTTAAATTTTAAAATTATAAGTTTGATAAATTCTCTAGATATCAAAAATACTACAAATCTCAAAATGATTCCAATTCCAAATTTATTTATTTAACATGAGACTTTATTAACATGTCAAGCTCAATTTATACAAGCGAGTCCCTGGCAATTTTTTTTGCCAGTCGCAGGAATAAAACCCGTGCCCTAGTACATGATATTCCACTCTACTACTACAACGTCCCAGACGACAGTGATTCCAAAATGATGGACCAAAAAAAACTCATAAAAAGAGTCCATAATAAAAAAAAATTACAACGATAAAGAGAAAGTGAAACATTTTCAATAATTTTGAGTGAGCTTCAAGCTCATTTTGCTATAACGTCATTTATGATATGATAAACATCAAAGCCATTCAAGCTTTCAAGCTGTATTTCTAAGAATCTTAAAATTTATAAAATGACAAAAAACTGAAAAACAGTAATGCAAAATTAAACGCCACTTGATGATTGTCTTGGTTCACACAAAAAGTCAGTCAATCATCAAACAAAACGATGACAATATTATATTTAAATTAATTAATTAAAATAATATCTATAAATAAATAATGAGAAGGAATGTTGAAAATATTGTAATAATTAATATAATCTTAATAATATATAATAACTGTAATCAAGCGAAAAACAAAAAAAAAATGTATTTATTTACATATCAAAATCAATATACTACTCCAAAATGTAAAAAAAGCTCTTTGAAAGCTCTAAAAGCTCTGAATACAAAATAAATTGAGATTCAACTGCAAAAACATACTTTTAGTAGTTGAATCTTGTAGCATTTTAAAATTATAGAGTCACGTCATTAAAATGAATGTTATTACTAATAAATAGAAAATAATAATAAATGAAAAATGTTATAAACATGAAAAAAAACATCCAGTAATTGTAATATACAAAAATTATGGAAGATCTTCAATTGGGAATTATATAAAAATGATCAAATAAAAAATAATAATCATACTACTAGTGACTAGTGTATACTAATATCAAGTAATTAACAAAATATCAAAAGAAGAAGAAAACTGCTAAAGTTATAGTCAATTTTCTATTCACCAGAAGAAAATGCAAAAAAAAGTAAATGTAATACGAGAATTTTAGTGAGTAATTTGTATATTTTACACTTTCAAAATCGACACACTTAACTAATGAGTTACTAGAAAATATTTGCTGGATTAAAAAGCTAAGACCATTTTTTGCAAAAAAGTTAAAAAAATAGTTTTTTTGTTTAAGTTTTTAAATATCGCTTTAATAGATTTTTTTCTAATTAGTTTATCAAAAAATAATAAATAATTTCAATGGATTTTTAGGATAATTAAATACACAGGTTCTCAACTGTGTGACGATGATTTAGACGTTTACTCAATTTCATCGATGACGTGGATATTTGTTTGAATAATTTAGCTTGGATATTAATAATTTATTTTTTTTATTAATATTTATTTTTTTTTAATTTGCACTGAGAGAAAAAAGCGTCCTGCAAAATTTGTGATAAAAACGTACCATTGTAACGATAAGCAGTTATGCTATGCAGTTATGCGAAAAACGAGTGTACAAATCATGATACCAACCAAAATGAAGAAATGCAAGGCGTTTTCAAATTAAATTTGCTCAGAAGTTGCAAGACCTTTTCTCTCAGTGAGTGAATAAATAGAACCCATATTTATTGACTTTTTTCACAATTTTCATTATAAAATTCGAGCATGCTAACCACTGGGCTATTATTAACTTGATTAATATCAAATTTAAGACGCAAATAACGATTATCATACATTTAATAATTAATACTAAAATTTATAATTAAAAAAAAAAATATTCTTTAGCATGATAATCTAACGCTCTACATCTGAGCTATAGATCGCATGTTACTTTGACCGATATAAGGCAATCATATTAAAAATATCCAGGATTGTGTCTTGACTAAAATTTTCAAAATACGTTTAATTGATTCGCCTACTTTTTGACTTAGTAAACGTCTTCCCAGTGAAACTCATTTGGGATACCTTTTAGAAACACTGCCTAAGATACATCAAATTGAACTATATATTGATAATTTATAGTATTTTACTGCATTAAAATGGGAAAATTGGTACCATCATCTTCCAAATAAAAAATTCAATTCCTGTGTCCTTGTCTAATTGAATGATTTAAACACATATTTTAAAACTTTGGCCAGAAACGCCAAAATTTGAGCGCATTTCACCTCTAAAGTTTCATGACGATCTCATAAATAGTCGTTATTTAGAAATAATTTGAAAAAAAAGAAGTAAATAAAAAAAACTATACCTATTATTTTTATGTTAAATCCAGCAAATATCAACCATTTCAATATGCAAAATCTAAAGCAAAACTACACTATCAAAAATCATAAAAAACACATTTCAATAAAAATAGCGAAAACATCTAGAAAACTTTAATTGGCTCTAAAATTATATAAAAACGGAGAATTAGATGTCACATATAATTATTATTATACTTTAAATAAATTATGTATTATATAATGAAATTAATAATGGACTTAGAAACAATAAAATTAGAATTAAATATTTAACACAAAATCTATAAAAAAGAGTAATCTTAAGAAGAAAAAAATGTAGAAAGTAAAACAATAATTAAAAAGAAAAATATAGAGCAAAATTATGTAAAAAATAATAATAAAAAAGATATATTTTAATTGGCAAAATTTCTCATACATTTCAAGTGAGACTTCTTTTTTTTACCCTATAGGTAAATATCTGTAACTATGTATAACTGGGTTTTGTAAAAAAAAGCCATCAGATTATCTCTACTTGGAATATATTAAACGATAAAAATGGTATAAACAACATAAAAATTGTTATATTTTTCAAATAAAAATAAAATGAATCACTGAAAAAATAAAATTTATTGCATTATTGAGGATTAAATCCATATTTCTTTCCAAAAAACCATATTATCAAAATGATCAAATATTTCTTCTAATTTAATTCCTTTCTCTTCCTGCTCTTGACATCAAGCTTCATAAAATCTTCAATCACTGCAATATGACCTCCACATTTCCATTCTGTTGGAAAGTCTAACATATTATACCCGTTGCAAAAGTCCATACAAGTTTCAAAACTTTTCTACCTATAAGCCAAATCCCTTGCTATGTACCGTCGTTTGAGCTTAACGCGGCGTACAATTAAGTAAACTCGGGAACAAATGACTCTAGACCTCAAAGTTTAGTTAAAAAGACGAATTATTTAGATTAAA
>JXOU01016662.1:0-19076 GCA_001014815.1 Chaoborus trivitattus | reverse complement strand
TTTCCTGGGGATACATCAGATTGCGAGGAGGTCGCCAGACCTACGAAGCAATCCTTTCTACTCACTTTTTCTTGGATTGCCGCGTCGCCGCTTTTAGCGGCTCCTCGCAATAACGGCTTGAGGACGTAAGGTCTTCTCACAATGACAAGTCGGGTTAGTCAATTCACTCATCATCAACAGGATCGCCTGAATCATCAGTATTCAAAGATTGTTCATCAAACATGAAGAAAAAGGCTTTAATACTATTATTAGGGGTTTCTATGAATATAGCCCCATCTTGATAAATGCCATTATCTTTACTGTGTGGGTTATAGTTCCCCTGATTCAGATGTATATCATGTATACCTCTAGGAGGAAGTTGAGAATGTTGTTGTTTTAACTGTAGTCCATAAGGTACTACCGCCCTTGTTTCAGTATCATCATAAGACTCACCTAAAATACATATCTTTGTACCACGGACAATATGCATGTCTAGCAAAGATGAAATTTCTTGCCATGATTGTGCTAAAGTATTCTTTAAATAATCTATTTGAAAAATTCCACTACGGAGATAATCAAGCCTAGAGGCATGAGTTAACTGATCCAAGCTAAATAATCCTTCATCTCCTAATTTAGCTAAATTAGTTAACAACTCATTATTATTCAACTGATCGACATAGTATAGCTTAACATTAGCTCTAGAATCAGACTGGATATCTATATTTACTTGATAGTCTAGTTTGTTGGCTTGTACTATAAGATTATGATGAGTCTCTGTGTGTTTTGTACGATCTTCTAAATCCTGTGATACGATTCCTTTTAGATAGGAATAGTTTGCCAACATAACAATATCCTTTATAAGTGTTAATTTATATTATATCAACTTACCAGTGAGTCAATCATTTTAAGATATATTTGTTGTTCTGATAATCCAGTAAATTCAATATAAATGCATCAATCTAAATATTTTTGTTTGAGATAGTTTAAAAATATTTCCGATTGAATTCGATCTTCACCCGTAGCGTCTTTAATTAATTCACTAGTACTTTTTAATGAGCCATAGTTTCTAAGATTATTATTCAAGAATTGGTTTATACCTTTGAATTCTCCTCTGGTGATTTCTTTTTTTATGTTATGATTCACTTCTTGTGCTTTTTTCATCAGCATTGAAGCAATAATTGCTCCGTTAGTATAAGATGGGAAATAACCAAAGCTGCCCATTGGCCAATGTATATCTTGTAAGCATCCGTTTGTATCTGTTTGTGGAGTGATTCCTAAATATTCTTGCATCTTATTATTCCAATAATGTGGCAAATCATCCAAAGTTAGCTCTCCGCTAATTAATAATTCTTCTAGTTCAAACCTAACTATTACATGCATTGGATAAGTAATTTCATCTGCTTCTACTCTAATAAAACTAGGGGATACTCTAGTCATTAATTTATAAAGATTTTCTCCAGAATATTCTTGTCCTTTGAATGCAAACTCATCCTTAAGTAACATTGATAGAAATTCACAAAATTCTCGTGATCTGCCTACTTGCATTTCCATAAATAAAGACTGACTTTCATGGACAGCCATACCTTTAGCCTTGCCTACAGGTTGGTTCTTATATTTGCTAGGCAAGTTCTGTTCATATAAAGCATGACCTGTTTCATGTATAATTCCCATGATCCCTGAAATAAAATTACGTTCATCATACCTATTAGTTAATCTAATATCATCAGGAGTGCCTTGACAAAATGGATGAGCCGATTCATCTAATCTACCCTTAGTGCAATCAAACCCCATTATTACCATAAGCCTTTTGGCAATTAGTTTTTGTTGTTCTTTATTAATAGGGTTAACTATAGGCAGAACATGTTCTCTACTTTGTTTTTCTACTACCTGACTAATTAATTGCGGTATGGTTTTTTTAATATTATTAAAAACTACTTTAATTTCATCTATTTTACGCTCAGGATCATATGTGTCAAGTAAAGCATCATATATTGTGCAATTTAGGGTTTTAGCTTTAGATTTCGCCATTTCTTGTACGGAATCTAATACTGTTTGTAGGTAAGGTTTAAGTGATAGGTAGTCATTATTCTTTTTAGCATTTCGCCAAATTAACTCACATTTTGCACTAGCAGTAACATATTTTTTTCTTAAATCATCATCTATACAGTTAGATTCTACGATCCGTCTTTTTGTTTCTTGTAAATTTGCTAATTGCCAAATATCTAGCATATCTTGGTTTTCAGAAACAGCCTGTATTAATTCACCGAGTTTTGGTGATTTTAATCTAGAATGTGCTATGGAAGATAATAGTGATATTTCGTTTGTTCTACTATCAATCGATCCTTGCGAAATGTTTACTGCGATATCCCAATAAAGTAGACTAATCACGTTATTAATTTGAGAGATTTGCTCTAATTCTTGTTCTAACAATGCATAATGTTTCATATAATTATTCCCTAATTCAAAAATTATTTTAGCTATTTTTATAGTATACTAGTTTAGCGGAAATCACTATAATAAATACAAAAACTTGATTTTTTTACATATATAACTAACCCGACTNATTCAAAAATTATTTTAGCTATTTTTATAGTATACTAGTTTAGCGGAAATCACTATAATAAATACAAAAACTTGATTTTTTTACATATATAACTAACCCGACTAACATTACTTTCAATTCACAGCGTCATTGCGAGAAAGACCTTAGGTAGACGAAGCAATCCACAAAAGTAACCAAAATGGATTGCTTCGTCGCTACTAAAGTAGCTCCTCGCAATGACGCTGTGAATTGAAAGTAATGTTGATCGGGTTAACTACAATTATCCAAATTCCGGATAATTAATTATAACAAATTTATGTTATTATAAATTGACCATTATGAAAAACACATATTACATTACTACACCGATTTATTATGTCAATGATATACCTCACATAGGGCATGCTTATACAAGTGTTGCATCTGATGTAATAGCAAGATTTATGCGTTTATCAGGTAAAGATGTGATGTTTTTAACAGGTACTGATGAACATGGTCAGAAGGTAGAAAAATCGGCTATTGCCAAAAATGTTGAGCCGCAAATATTTACTGATACGCTGTCCGAAACTTTTCGGACATTAATGCATTCAATGAACATTTCTAATAATGATTTTATTAGAACCACAGAAGCTAGGCATAAGCAAGCGGTAAGTAGTTTGTGGCAGACATTACTTGATAATGGTGATATTTACCTAGGTAGCTACAAAGGTTGGTATTCTGTACGTGATGAAACATTTTATAATGAATCAGAATTAACAGCCGAAGGATTAGCTCCAACTCAAGCTACTGTTGAATGGCTTGAAGAACCAAGTTACTTTTTTTCTTTATCAAAATGGCAAGATAAATTATTGGATTTTTACGATGCCAATCCTGATTTCATCAGACCAAATACCAGGCGTAACGAAGTTATTAGCTTTGTGAAATCAGGGCTGCATGATTTTTCTATATCGCGTTCTAGTTTTAACTGGGGGATTAAAGTACCCAATGATAAACAGCATATAATATATGTATGGCTTGATGCGTTAACAAACTATATTTCAGCTTTAGGATACCCAAATGATACAAGCCAATATAATAAATTTTGGCCAGCTGATGTGCATGTGGTTGGTAAAGATATATTACGCTTTCATGCAGTATACTGGCCAGCATTTTTGATGGCAGCAGGGTTGCCGTTGCCAAAATGTATTATGGCACATGGATGGTGGCTTAATGAGGGGCAAAAAATATCGAAATCTATAGGAAATGTAATTGACCCACTGCAGTTAATAAAAGAATTTGGTTTAGATCCAGTTAGATATTATTTGATGAGAGAGATAATATTTGGCTCAGATGGAAGTTATTCTCGAAGTGGTTTTGTTAATAGAACCAATAGTGAGTTATCTAATAAAATTGGTAATTTGTTGCAAAGAACTCTAGCCTTTGTTTATAAGAATAATGATGCAAAAATTCCGTTAATTAGCCAAGAATCTATCAATAGCATTTATGAATCATTTTTAATTAAAACGTCACAACAAATTATATCAGAAAATTTAATATTTATGGATAGATTTGATATGAATTCGGTGTTAGAAAATATTATTACTTTAACTGAAGAAGCAAATATTTACATAGATCGAGAAGCCCCTTGGCAGTTAAAAAAAACTGATCCTATAAAGATGGCGGAGGTGCTATATACGCTACTTGAAACGCTAAGATATATTGCTGTAATGTTGCAGCCATTTATCCCTGATTCAGCTAGTAAAATGCTTGATCAGCTTGCTGTGCCAGAGAGCCAGAGAATGTTTAAACATTTAACCAAGGAGTTTAGTTTAACTCCAGGCAGCATCATTAGTCAGCCAGAAGCTATATTTCCAAGATTTCAGGAGATATTTAGTGCAGATGACCAAAATATATAGATATATAGATTTACCAATTACTCTAACATCTTCAAATCATTTGAGGATGTTATTGATAGCGGATGGCAACTTCTTAACAGGTTTATATTTTGTTGGGCAGAAACACATGCCAATTTTAAGCAGTGATTATCATGAGCAGCAAAATTCTAGCATATTTGATCAAACTTACCGAGAGTTAATAGAATACATAAATGGTGCTAGAAAGGAATTTACCATAGCTTACCGTTTCACTGGGACTAATTTCCAAGAAAAAGTATGGTTTGCTATCTCTGCTATCCCTTATGGTAGAGTGATAAGCTACAAGAATATTGCGGAGCTAATATTTGCTCCTAAAGCTGTGCGTGCAGTAGCAAATGCTGTAGCACGTAATGCTTTGTCAATTATAGTGCCATGTCATAGAGTTATAGGTACTGATGGCAAATTAACTGGCTACGCTGGGGGGCTTGAGATCAAGAAGAAACTTTTAGAACTAGAAAAAAGTTAAGTGTTATTAGCTAATAGACACCAGTTTACTATGGATAAATACTCATCAGGTTAGCTATAACAATTCACCATATTTTAATTGATATACCCTATGCATTTTACTTGCCATTTCATGATTATGAGTTACCACAATAATAGAAGTATTCTTTTGATTGACAGTTTTGAGCAATAAGTTAAAAACCTCGTTAGCTGTATTAGGATCTAGATTACCGGTAGGTTCATCAGCTAAAATAATTTGAGGATTATTAATTAAACTACGGGCAATAGCTACTCTTTGTTGTTCGCCACCAGATAACTCACCCGGCATGTTATGTATTTTATTAGCCAGTCCTAACTCTACTAATAACTCTTCTGCTTCCCTAAAAGCTGATTTATGATTATTACCAATAATTAATTTTGGCATTGCTACATTCTCTAAGGCAGTAAAATCTTTGAGTAAATGATGTCGTTGATAGATAAAACCTATATTATGCAATCTTATTATATGAGCATAATTCTGGGAATAATTTATTGAATTTATTTCTACCACACCACTATTCGGGGTATCAAGTAAACCAGCTATATGCAGTAAAGTTGACTTACCACTACCAGAAGAACCTATTATGGCAACTAATTCCCCTTGCATTACAGTTAAGTTAACATTACTTAATACTTCAACAATAGATTTTCCCTGCTGATATTTTTTAGAAATATTTTTTAATGTTAATACAGCTTTATTCATAACGAAGGGCATCCACAGGATTCAATTTAGCAGCTTTATATGCCGGATAAATTGTTGCACAAAAACATAAAACTATAGAAATACTTGCCACTAATGTTATATCTTCCATTTTTACCTTCGATGGTAGACTATATAAATAATAAATTGCTGCTTCAAAAATTTTAGTACCAGTTATTTTTTCCAAAATATTTTTAATAGACTGAATATTATAAGCAAAGCTTGTACCCAATATTATACCTAAAACAGTACCTGGCACACCGATAAACATGCCGTTACAAATAAAAATAAGCATAATCTGCCTAGTACTTGCACCAATAGTACGCAGTACTGCAATATCTGAGGTTTTGTCTTTAACCAACATAAACAAGCTAGAAACGATGTTAAAGGCTGCTACCATAATAATTAAGGAAAGAATAGTAAACATTGCTACTCTTTCAACAGCTAAAGCATTTAGAAACTGTAAATGCGATTTTTGCCAACTTATCACTCGTAATTTTGAGCCTAAAATATTTTGTATCTCCCAAGCAAAAACTCCCGCGTTACTCGGTTCTATTGTTATTACCTCGATTAGATTAATAACTTCACCAAAAGACAAGAAATTTTGTGCGGCAATAAGCGGCATTAAAATAGTTGCCGCATCATAATCATACGCTCCGCTAGTGAAAGTAGCCACAACCATGAACTCTTTAGATCTAGGCATACTACCAAAGGCAGTAGAAATTGAATTAGGAGAAATTAATTTTATTTTGTCTCCTGCTTGAATTCCTAGGTTATAAGCAAGTTCATTACCAATTGCCACCACATCTTTACCAGAAAAATCAGCAAAATCTCCGGTATTAACATTTTGTAAAATCTGATTTTTATATTTGAGTTCACTTAAATCTATACCTTTAATTACCGCACCACTATTTGCTCTGTTACCTAGTGCTAGAGCTTGACCCACAACGCTTGGAGAAATATGTTTTATATAATTCTTACTAAGTAACTTTTTGTTAATTTCATCATAATTTGCTATAGAACGTGATACTGGGGTTATGCTAATATCACCGTTAAGCCCAATAATGTTTTTAGTTAATTCATAATGAAAACCGTTCATAACGGACATGACCACGATCAATGCAGCAACGCCAATGGTTACACCGATCAAAGAAAAACCAGAAATAATAGAAACAAATCTCTCATTCTTCTTGGCTCTAAAATATCGAACTGCTACTTTTAGAATAAAATTATTTTTTATCATTATTATAATTCAGATTTATTAAAAATCTTATCTTCTTGCAATAGTTTATAACAGAAAATCAATGCTATGACTATAGTGATACACATAACAATTGCTAATGACGTAAAATTACCCTGATAAAAATAGCTAGCCAATTGCAAACATATTGTTGTAATAATCAATCTTCCTGAGATAAATATAGCATTAAACCTGGCTTTAGCATTTGGTATGCTATCTAAGGCAAGAGGGAATAATATATTACAAGGAAATATGCTACCAATTGCCACTAATTGTACTACTATTGTTATTGTTAATGGATCATTAGTTTTAAGTATAACCAAAATTATAGCAGCAATTATAAAAGCTACCAGTGCTGCAATACTAAAGAAAAAACATTTTTTCTGTCCAAACTTGTTTAATAAATACCCACTGCTAAAACTAAAAACTGAAAACATTGCCGCCAATGCTCCTTGATATAGACCAAATTGTTGAATAGGCACCCCTAAATCTCGCATATACAAGATAGGAGCAATACCAATAAACACCCAATAAGCTTGAAATAAAAAAATCAGGGTTATTAGATAATAGATAGCTTTTTTAGACTTAAAGACTACGCTATATTCTCTTAGGGATATTTTTACATTATCATTTGCCTGCCCTTTTGGGATAAATAATATGCCGATTATCAAACACAAGACTCCCAATATTAACAGTATAGCAAAATTACCTCGCCAACTAAGCAAAAAATTTACATAACTTCCTACTACCGGTGCAAAAGCCATAGCTAAGGTAACAGTACCATTTAAAGTACCCACCATTTGTTGTTGTTGTTCGACCGAGTATATATCAGCAAGTACTAGATAGCAAAGCACCGCTACTCCAGATGTACCAGCCCCTTGCAGGAATCTACCAAATAATATCATATAATAATCGATGGCAAACAGACAAAATACACTGCCAATCACAAATATTACAAGACCTATAAGAATAATTACTCTTCTACCAAACCTATCTCCTAAATTTCCAACAATTAGAGCTGTGAAACAATGGGCTATAAGATTTATTCCTAGTAAAAATTCGACCTTAAAAGTAGAAATATTAAAGGCATCTTGTAAATCTGGAAAACTAGGGACAAATAAATCTACCTCAGCCCCAGCCAAAATTTCCATAATTATAATAGCAATAAACAAATTCATAAAACCACACTTTCGGATTAGAAAATGAATATATATTATATTTGAAACATGTCTAATAGTTTTCAACTTATTTTGCGGGTCTGTTTCCACAGAAATAACAAGAATTCAGCTATAGTCAATTCAGGAGAATTTGGGGCTAGGAGCGATGGAGCAACGCCTATAAGTAATAGGCGAGCGACGAGCGACAACGTCCCCAACTTCTCATCAATTGACTATATAACTAAGGAATGCAACGGGAGAACAACAAGAAGACGAAATGTCCAGGAATGATACCACTTTTCACAGTGTCGAAAGAAAGAGCTGGTATAGAAAATATACTATACCAGCCTGTAGAAGAAAAGAAATTATTTCTTTTCTTCTTTCTTGTCGTCTTTTTTCTTCGTGTTTGTTGTATCTTGGTCACCCGCATTTTCTTCTTGTTGCTGATCCGTAGCAGTTGAATCTTTTTTATCAGAAGGCGAACTCGCAGCAAAAGCAGAAATAGAGAAAGCCAAAGTTAGAATAACAGTTAATAAATTTTTCATAGTAAACCTCATTTTTTGTACTGGTGATTCTAGCTTAAAATGTATAATATTCAAGTCAAATAATTGATAAAATTGCCTTCCGATATAAAAATAAATTATTAATATGATAACTATGTGTCATTTTAGTTAAAATATCTATTATTATAATGGTTCTTTACAAATTTATTGATTGTTCTTGGCAGATTATTTTATAGATTTCACTTTTTTCTAACAATTTAACATGAGTATCCCGTGCAATTAACGTTCCATGGTCAATTAATAAAATTTCATCAGCCTGTTCTATACTTGAAATACGATGGGCAATCGATAATATAGTTTTGCCTTTCATTATTTCTTGCAATTTACTCAGTAATTTTTGTTCATTTTCGCTATCTAAAGCACTCATTGCTTCATCTAAAAGTAAAATTTCTGGGTTATATAGAATTGCTCTACTGATAGCTATTCGTTGTTTTTGTCCTCCAGATAATCTAATACCCTTTTCACCAATTTCAGTATCTAGTCCTTCTTTAAGATTTTGGACAAAATCCATTATTCCTGTGCTATTAGCTGCTTCTATTATTTCTTCCCTACTCGCATCAGGTTTAGCAAAAGCAATATTTGACCTAATCGTACCAGAAAAAATACTTGAATCTTGTGGCACATAGGCAATCATACGTCTTATCTGATGGTCGTGAGTCTTTGATATATCTTGATCAGCAATTCTAATTATTCCTTTCTCAGGAAAATAAAATTTTAACATTAATTGCATAATAGTACTTTTACCAGCCCCCGATCTGCCAACTATGCCAATAAACTTACCTTTATCTATCTTAAATGACAGATCATCTATAACTAAATTGTCTAATCTTGATGGATAGACAAAACTTACATTGTCAAACTCTATACTCAAAGAAGATTTATTATCTTGATAATCACCCATTGGAACATTAGTTAGTTGATTTTTGCAAGTATAATCTATAAGAACAAAAACTCTTTCCGAGGCTACAAGAGATGAGTGGACTTCAGTTAAAAGCTCAAAAATACCCCCACTACTTACACCAGCGATGATAGCGTAATAAATAAATGATATCATCTGACCTGATGATAAATGCCCCTGTACTATGTCTCTACTACCTACCCATATAACTATAGTAATCGAGAATAATATAACTGAAATAGCCAAAGCAAAAAATACTGAACGGACTTTCAAACGACTTGCCGCATGTTGTAAATAATCAGAAATTTGCTTATTGAAAGCCGCTACTTTATTTGCCTGCTGATTAAAGGCTTGTATTGCACAAATATTTGACACGCTCTCTTCTAAATTAGCGGTAATATTAGCTTGTGATTGGAGAACATTTTTTGATAAATTTCGTACATATTTGCCAAATTTTATTAGTGGTAGCAATAATAATGGTATAATAATAATGACAATCGCAGCGAGTTTAGGACTCTGATAGAACATTAAGACAATTCCACCAATTAGCATTATTGAGTTACGAACAAAAAAAGAGAGAAAATTGACAATCAACTTATAAATAAGTTCTATATCTATACTCAGGCGGGAGATGATATCACCAATTTTGAGATCCTCAAAACAAACAATATCGAAATTAATTATGTTACTGTAAGCCTCTTGCCTAATTTGACTAACGATTTTTTCAGCAATATTATTAATGAAATAAGAACGGAAAAAACTACCCGTACTAAAAATTAATATTAAAATACTAATATATAATATTGATTGGTTGATTGATTGTAGATAATTTCCTTTCAAACCGCTATCGATTAACTGCCTAAAAGCTCCACCTATTGCTAGCAAAGAAATTGACACACATAATAATGCCAACATGACAATTGCAAGATCTAATTTATAGAACTTTAAATAGTTGATAAATCTACAAGGAATTGTCTTATGCATTACAAACATAATTTTGTTACTTGCTGTGGTGCCGGATGTCGGATTTGAACTGACGACCTACCGCTTACAAGGCGGTTGCTCTACCACTGAGCTAATCCGGCAAATAAGAAAAAGCTCGTGTGACCTTTAATGTCATTGCAAGGAGATACTTTACAACACATCGTCATTGCGAGGAGGTGTAAACCTCCGAAGCAATCCATTTCTAATCACTTTTATAGATTGCCACGTCGCCGCTTTGCGGCTCCTCGCAATGACGTTTTTTAGACTTATAATTACTTCTTCAGCT
This sequence comes from Chaoborus trivitattus, assembly GCA_001014815.1. NCBI lineage: Eukaryota > Metazoa > Arthropoda > Insecta > Diptera > Chaoboridae > Chaoborus > Chaoborus trivitattus. The sequence continues at coordinate 8,331 of JXOU01016662.1, read as the reverse complement.
TACGCATTTTCGCAATGACGTATGTATCTATAACCTTCATTGCGAGACCATGTAATGGTCGAAGCAATCCATTTTTAAAACCTTTATGGATTGCTCGTCGGCTAACGCCTCCTCGCAACGACAGCATGTTATTTAAGCTTTTTTCAACTCTTTCTTAGGAGGCTTTATTTTACGATTCTTAATTTTTATTTCCATTTTCTTTTTGATCGAGGCTGGGAGTGCTATACCTGCTTCTTCAATAAACCTCGCCACACGCTCTGTAGGTTGAGCACCAGTACTTAACCAATATTCTATACGATCAGACTTTAGAATTACACGATTTGCATCACCCTTGACAAGCATTGGGTTATAAGTACCTACCTTCTCCAAAAAGTCACCATCTCTAGGAGCTGTTGCATTTGCTACAACCACTCTATAATGGGGACGCTTTTTTGCTCCACCTCTTGCCAAACGAATTTTTGTTGCCATATATTCCTACTATTTCACTACTTAATCTTTTCTTCTTTAAAAGGAACGTGTTTCCTAACTACCGGATCATATTTTTTAAATGCTAACTTCTCAGTTTGGGTTTTAGGGTTGCGCTTCTTTACCAAAAAATACCCTGTACCAGCTGTACTAACAAGTCTTACCAAAACATTTTTATTTTTTTTAGCCACAACTAATCAAACCTTTTTGTATTATTTTTCTGTAGTATTTACAAATTTTCTGTAGTATTTACAAATTTCCTGTAATTTTTACAAATTTTCAGTCATAATATAAAGTAAGCCAACAAATAGTCAAGAGTAAAATACGACTTTTAAACTCACCTTACACATACCATTTAAAAATCATAGGGAAAATATAACCTAACGTCGTTGTGAGGAGCTACTTTGCAACACATAGTCATTGCGAGGAGTACATAAGTCTTAACCGTCTATTAGCGAGGAAGCATAAGCCGACGAAGCAATTTTTAATCATTTTTTTGGATTGCTTCGTCGTGTTTACCCACTCCTCGCAATGACGTTGAGACTAAATACTAATCGGATTTATAATGTTGCCAATTCAAGTTAATTCACTATAATGTACTAAGTTAGGGATAAAAAAATAAGCAATATCGCAAAAATAATGAAAATAACTATTAGTGGATCAAAAAAATCTGTTATATTTAGATATATCTAAAACATATTCGGGTTAGCTATACAACTAACAACTAATTTTTATAGTATTATATAATGAGTTATTTAAAATCTTTTCTTCACCTAATATTATTAGTATTTGTAATAAACCCTACCGCTCAAGCTAGGTGGAGTAGCTATGAAGATGCCCCTATTGAGTTTAAATTTTATAACGACGATATTAATATTAACCAAGATGGCACTTCTGAAACAATAACGGAAATGCATGCAAAAATACTAAAAGAATCAGGGCGTGATGCTTTTTCCCAATATCGCTTGACTTATAACGAATATAGTTCTCATATTTCTATATTAGAAGCTAAAACTATTTATCATGGACAAGAATATATAGTCACTAAAGATATGATTGAGGATAAACCACTAGCCTTTTTTGGTAAAGGTTTTGATCAATTAAGACAAATAACCATATCATTTCCTAAAGCAGAACTTGGAGCAGAAATATATTTAAAATATAAGTATGTTGAAACAAAAGTTCCTGTAGATAATTTTTATGGTACTAATTTATCTTACGGTATGGGCAGTTATTTTCATGCAAGTCATACTAAGATCAATTCTAAATTACCTCTAAACATTAAAGTAAATGATCCAAAAGGCGTATTAAAAGTTATTAAAGACGCTGAAAGTGATTTTCATTCGGCAGAAATTATCTTAGAAAAGCCTGTTTACGATTCCATAACAAATGAACCAGATAATGGTATATTAAATATTAAGCATACTACTTGGGTATCCTTGTCAAGTTTAACCAAATGGCAAGACTTGGCTAAACAACTTGCTCCTGGATATTCTAATGTAATTAATCAACCACTTCCTGCAATTTTCATGAATATAGCGGAATCTGCTGCAAATAAAAATACCGACGAAGAAAAAATTAATTTTGTCACTTCTGCATTAAATGAAAAAATCCAATATATGGGTGATTGGCGAACAGTATCAGGTAGTTACTTTCCTAGAGATTTAGAAAAAATAGCCAGTTCGCAAGTTGGTGATTGTAAAGATTTTTCTGCAAGTACTGCTGCTATCTTGCAAAAACTTGATTATAAGGTTCAACCTATTTTTGTAATGCGAGGTATTACTAATTTTTCTAATCCAGATGCCTTACCTAACATGGGAAATTTTAATCATGCGATGCTTAAAGTAACTAACAAAAAAGGTAAAGTATATTGGATTGATCCAACAAATCTTGTTAGTATGGCACAAGGAATTTTCCCAGATATTGCTAATAAGATAGCATTGCTATTAGATACTCAAGAAGCCGATTATACAAAGATTACCAATATACAGCCTGAAAATTCACAAATTATATTATGCGAGGAATTAGTTATAAAAAATAATATTGTAGAACTGTCTGGTCAGTTTGATCTGAAGGGAGAAGCAGCATCAGGCATGAGTGGTTGGGGATTATATTATTCAACTGAACAGTTAAAGGATTTTACTTTCCGTAGGTTGAGTGGAGAATATCTTAATGAAGAAGACAAAAAATTCTTAGAATTACCTGATCTTACTTCTCGTATTGTTAAAGATCTTACAATCAAATATGCATTACAGCAAAGAAATAGAATTTCTAAAACAAATATGGGGGTTGCTTTAACTTCAAAGTCTAGTAGATCGGATGATATCATCCATACAGCTTCTGATCAAATATCAGACATCTTTATAGGTACGCCTGAAACTAACAAGAAATATATGACTATCAAAAATATTATAGTTAAAGATTGTAAGAAATTAAACTTTGAGATTGATACTCCCTGGATATATGTGAATAGATCATGTAAATATCAGGATAAAGATACTGTATTCACAGATATAATAACCATAAAAAAGAGCTTGATTACCCAGGAAGAATTAAAAACTTCTCAGTATAAAAATCTTAAAACTAAGTTAGAAAATGAATTTGCTCGAGTTGCGATAATATTAGGTGAGTAACTAGGCTCTGTAAACAAAATTTAAAGTATAAGATGTCATTGCGAGAAGCCGCTTTGCGGCGATGCGGCAATCCAAAAAATGACCATGAATGAATGCTTCTTGGCTTAAGTTTTCTTGCTAATAGACGTCTTGTACTTTAACTTATAAATCTATTCAATAATGCAATAATAAAGTCACATCAATGTGAGAGAACATCACTATAAATCTATATGCTGCTTTTCATAGCTTTCATGTCGCTCTTGCGATTCAATACACAAAGTTGCAACGGGTCTTGCTTCTAAACGTTTTAAACCAATTGGTTCTCCAGTTTCTTCGCAATAGCCATATTCATTTTTTTCTATCCTTACCAAAGCCTCTTCTATTTTATCAATAAGCTTACGATACCTATCTCTTGTTCGTAACTCTAGTGCCGTATCCGTTTCAATTGATGCCCGATCATTAAAATCTGGTTCATTCCAATTTTCTTCCTTGAGATGGTTTAAGGTCTCCCGCGATTCTTCCAACAAAGAACGTTTCCACTCAAGAAGTTTTTGTCTAAAATATTCTAACTGTTTAGGGTTCATATATTCTTCATCGTTAGAAGGCTTATATCCTTCCAGTAAGGTAATTCTAGACATATAGGTTTCTCAATATTAAAAGTATGGATAATATAACGTATAACTAAAAATTATGGCAAGAAGATTATAATATTTTGCTATCAGATTTTGATATTGGGTGGGCATTATTATAAATATTCTCCAAATGTTTTAGACTAACCTTAGTATAACGCTGGGTAGTTGATAAGCTTTTATGCCCAAGTAATTCCTGAATAGACCTTAATTCTGCTCCATTTTCAAGTAAGTGTGTTGCAAAACTATGCCTAAAGGAATGAGCTGATAAATGTTCCGGTAAACCATAGAAGCGACGTAATCGTATCAATTCACGATTAAACACTGGAGCTTGTAATTTTTTACCCAACTTACCTAGAAATATTGGATCTTTTTCACCGATACTATAAGGTAATTTATTTAAATATTGTTCTATAAAATCTTTAGCTATTGGCGTCCATGGTATTATCCTCTCCTTTTTACCCTTTCCTGTTATTTTTATAAACTCTAAGTCTTGTAGATGAGATTTAGTTATCGATAATGCCTCAGATATTCTAAGCCCAGCAGCATAAATAAGCACTAATAGGGCTTTATTTCTCAATTCAATCCATTCTAAATCAGTAAAATTATCAATATGTTCAATAGATAATTGAGCGTCATCCTGCGATAAAGATTTAGGTAATATTTTAGCTTTCTTAGGACTTTTGATGGAAAAAATGGCATGGCAAGTAATATTAGTGGTCTTTTCTAGATATTTATAAAAATTCTTGATCGCCGACAATCCTCTAGAATTAGAAGCTGCTAGGTAATTATCTTGCTGCCTTTTAGAAAGCCAGCTCCGTACTAGCCTTATATCAACTTGCCTTAGGGAATTAATGGTTATGATTTCCGAGTTATAATGATTTAGGAAATTTAGGAAATTTTCTAAATCATTTTTATAAGAAATTATCGTATGTTCCGAACAATTTCTTTGTAATTTCAGATATTTTTGCCATTTATCTATCAGCTCTAATATTTCTTGTTGTTTTTTTTGAATCATCGATTATTTACCTATACAAAAATTACTAAATATTTCCCCTAACACTTCTTCAACGCTAATCTTACCAGTAACATTACTCAAACTTCTAATAGCCATTCTAACATCTTCTGTAGCTAACACTAAGTCATTTTCACCATTAAAATTCTCATTATTGAATTTTTTTAAATATTCCAAGGCTTTTTCTATAAACGCTCGTTGACGTTGTCTAGTAATATGCGGGGTTTCAGTTAAACCAGCTATATTATGAGCAATATTTTCAATTTCCTTTAACAGACTATCCATCCCTATATTATCTTTTATAGAAATCTTTAAATAATTTTTCTTTAATTTATTGATATACATATCTATTTGACACTTATCATCTAGCAGATCAATTTTATTAATCAATATTATTGTATTGTCATCAATTAAATTATCCAATGAGGGTGAGTTGCTTAATTTTACCGCATCAAGCATAACTATTTTGATATCAGCCATTCTTGCTGATTCAATTGCCCGTTTGATGCCTTCTAATTCTATTAAATCATTACTATCCCTTATGCCAGCTGTATCTTGTAATATAATTGGATATCCTCCAATATCTAGATGTCCCTCAATTATGTCACGAGTTGTCCCCTCAATATTTGAAACAATGGCAACATCTCTTTGCATCAAAAAATTAAGTAAGCTAGATTTACCAACATTAGGAGCTCCTAAAATGGTTAATTTAATGCCTGTTCGAAGTAATTCCCCCCGTCTATTATCGTCAAGATGTTTTATTATAGCATATTTAAGTTCACCACTAAGAGTCATAACCCTATTTAATATTTCTTGCGGAATATCTTCATCGGGGAAATCAATATAAGCTTCTAGTAAACCAATAATAGTCAGTAAAGTTTGTCTCCACCCATTATAAAGTGTTTCAAGTTCTCCTCCAACTTGCTTAACCGCCTGCCTATGTTGCCAAACAGTTTCAGCTTCAATTAAATCGGCAATACCTTCTGCCGCAGTTAAATCAAATTTACCATTTAAAAACGCCCTACGGGTAAATTCCCCAGGCTCTGCCATTCTTAAACCTTCGATGGTTAACAATGTTTCAGTTAGCATGGCAGCAATTGCTATACTGCCATGAGTATATATTTCTACTACATCTTCTCCAGTAAAGCTAGCTGGAGCTTGGAAGTATGCTACAACTGCTTCATCAATTAATTCTTGATTCTTAGGGTTGATAAGTTTTTTACAGTACATGACTCTAGGAATAAACGTGGCATTATCATTTTTAATTAGGTGTTTTAATGCAACCAAGCTTTTAGAACCAGAAATACGAAATACTGCAACACCAGCTTTTCCTGGTTTAGAGCTTTGAGCAAAAATAGTTTCCATGATGATGCGAGCCTCTTGCTAAGTAATTTATTTTAATTATAATACATTAAATAGCTTAGTCTGGGATAAGAATTATGCTAATCTAAATAAGTTTTTGAGAGTACAGGCGTTATTGTGAAGAGAACGAGGATATCTATAAATTGTCATTCTCGTGTAGGATGTCATCCCTGCTCAACTCAGTGTTATCCCTGCTTAGTGTCATCCCTGCGAAAGCAGGGATCTAAAAAGCTTGAAGTATTATAGATTCCCGCCTACGCGGGAATGACAGGGAGAAGCGAGAATGACAAAAAACAGAATTGCCACGCTCACATACGTTCGTTCGCTAATAGGCGGAGTAATACTAATGGGGTTAGCTATATAATGCTTAATCTTTGAAACAATAATAAAGTGTGGTAACAATATGACAATAGAAAAAGTTACAATAAATAGGGTTGCAGAGAGAGTGTCTTTATCTTTAAGTAGACTTACTTGTCAAGTGCCTAATTATAAATCAGAAATTTTATCATTAAGTAAGGTAAAAAGTGGAGAACCACTTTTTAATAAATTTATACAAAAATTTTTAGTTTATATTCCTGTAGATTATAGGTTTAGAGATAGACAAGAATTATTTGGCGAGTTTGCTTATAGTGCTTTTCAGTTCTTTAAAGAAAAGCAACCTAGTAAAAGGAAATTGCAGATTGTCAGTACGATAATTGAAAATAATCCTGCTATTAATATTTTGTTATTGAACGAAAATAAATCATTCATAGTTGATTCGATTATTTGTTTGTTAACAACTCTCAACTTGAAAGCTAAATTTTTACTCCATCCTGTTATAGCTTGCGTAAGAAACAATGATGGTCATTTACAAGAAATATTGGATGTAAAGCAAGATAGTGACGAATCTTTAGTACATATAACTATTTTAGGAAATTTTGATCAGAGCGATATCAATTCTTTAGAAAATTCTTTAAATAAAACTTTAGATCAGGTCGATACTACTCATAATGTGTGGTCTAAATTATTGAACAGAGTAACAACGATTTCAAATGAGATTCAAAATAATCAACAATTACACAATAACTATTTAGATTATAATGAGTCTATAGATTTCTTAAATTGGCTAAAAGATGATAATTTTACTTTTTTAGGTATGATTAACTTTGATCTAATTTCCAAAGATTTTTCCTCAGAGGAGGGTGTCCAGAAAATATGGCAAGGACAAGATACTAAAAATGAAGTTATTGATATTATTGAACGCTCAGCAAGCCCATTACATAACAATAAATTAGTCATTTTAGGTAAAATTAATACCCTATCAAGTGTACATAGAAATAACTTAGTAGATTATATTTTAATCAAGAAGATCGATCAGGATAAAAAGTATCTTTCAGGTAGCATAATTTTTGGTTTATATAGTTCTGCAATATATTACCAGCTAATTACCGATATTCCTATATTGAGACAAAAGCTACAATTCGTTCTAGATAAATCTGCCTTTCCGACTGATGGATATAATACCAAAAAGCTTAAAAGTATAGTTCAATCTCTACCGAAAGAAGCTTTGATACAGATTGATGAAGGTGATCTATACTGTATGTGCTTACATGTACTTTCAGGTATGATGAGTAGAAAACTCAAATTATTTATTCAACAAGATTGGTCTGGTTCTTTTATTAATATCATAATATTCTTATCAAGAGATCGTTTAACACCAGAAGTACATAGTGCCATAAATTGTTATTTATCCGATACACTTAATGGGGTAATACTATCAGATTATATGGCAGAAGTGGCAGAAAATTTTTCATATTTATTTGTTACGTTAGAGGTGCAGAATAAAAATAGCCTTAATTTTGAAGTTGAAATAATAGAGCAAGAATTAGATAAACTTTCAACTCGTTGGAGTGAAGATTTTTATCATAAATTATGTAAAAATTTTGGTGAATATCAGGGAGGAGTAAATTTTAAACTTTTTGATCCAATTTTTCCTATTGATTATAGAGAGAAATTTAATGGGCAAACAACTTTAATAGATATTGAGTATCTAAAAGAGGCAAGTATTTATCACAAGCCTATATTTAATTTAATTACTATAAATAATAGTGAATTTCAGCTAAAAATTTACAGTCCTGCTCCCAAATTAGCTCTTTCCGACCTACTACCATCTATAGAGAATTTGGGATTCAAGGCTATAGATGAACAAAGCTTTGCTATAAAAGAAACAGAAGATATTAGACTTCCTGCAAAAGTCGCTTATGCTGAG
>JXOU01016522.1:0-11688 GCA_001014815.1 Chaoborus trivitattus | reverse complement strand
CTAGTCTAATAATAGTACTTTCTCAAAATATGAGCCCTATCGGTCAATAAATGGCCAAATGGGACCCTGGGCAAATTTGAAAATTTTAGATTTTGAATTGTCTCCAAAATTCTTAAAAAATGGTAGGTAGAATTGTTTTGTGTTAACTAAGACAAAATTCAAATATGAGCTATGAGGATCCAACAATGGTGACATACTTTCGTTGGTCACTACGCCATCGTTGGTCACTACGCCATCTGTATTTCATGTGTATAAATTAATATCATATTACATATTATTTTGAAGTATGCTGATAGAATTTTAAATGCTAATCAAATAAATCTGTTTGGTAGGATATATTTTATTTTGGATATGTAGCAAAAAGCTTACAATCCATTTCTGGATTTGCATTTAGTTTTTTGTTCAATTTAGTTTCCTGGAATTCTGCCATCAAATTACTAAAATGTCACTCATCTTTCAGCTTTTAGGATACACTTAATAAATAGGACATATAAAAATTTCCATAAATTTCCATCAGCAATAATATTTATTTATTTTTTTCAACTAAAAATATTCAAAATGATGGGGAAAATGTTAATTTATCTGAAAATTAAGTTAAGGTTCTTCTCATTATTTATTGCTATGATGATATTTTTTCACTGAAATGCGAAATGGTATAAAAGGTGGGCAAATATATGATAAAGTGAAAAAGGAAAAGGAAAAAGGCAAAATAAAATTATGATAACGATGTTGTTGAATGAGAATAGAGAAAATTTTATTAGTGAGGATGAAAATGAAAACCGACATTTTGTGGCAGAATATTGTAACCAAAAGCAAAATAACCAGACCAAAACCAATGGACGGCAAACTAAATAAACAGCTATACTAAGCAGCAAACAAAAATCATTTAATTTCTATTCAATTAAATAAACTAATGACTTGGCAATTTAGTAAAACAACGACCACATACATAATTAAACAAGCGTATCGGCAAAAAATTAAGCATTTTTGTGCCATGGATACTTGTAACAATACAAAGAAACTCCAGAAGTTCTTTTTAATGCTATTCATTCAATATGAAAAATTCATGACTATCATCCTCATTTAGTACAGTGGATGTTTTTAGGTATGATATTTAGTGTAATGCTAAATTGGCATTTATAGTTATGTTGCCTACAGATAATTTATTCCATTTTATCAGAAAAATAGAAATGATTTCACTGTTTGCAAACTCTGATGAAATCTTTGTTATCATCGCTGTGGTGCTTGGTTTAATATTATTTAGGAGTTGTACTTAAATAACGTAACCCGAAGAGAGGCGGTCGAGTTTAGAAAGCTATTTGTGACAATAAGGGAGGAGGTGTCTAACAAATGTCTTTTTACATATTTTTTGTAAAAAAAAATAGTCGAAAGAAAGAATAGACGACGGAAGACTTTTTTTAGGGGAGATAGATGGGTGGTTTTTTTGATCTTTCTATTTTTAGGTATTAATTTTTGATATTTTTTCTTAAATCGNAATAGTCGAAAGAAAGAATAGACGACGGAAGATTTTTTTTAGGGGAGATAGATGGGTGTTTTTTTTNGGTTTTTTTGATCTTTCTATTTTTAGGTATTAATTTTTGATATTTTTTCTTAAATCGATGCCTTGCCTTTAATAATGCTTTGATTCTTACCAATTTTTTTTAAGATCACATAAATGGTAGAATACTTTTTCCTTAAAAATAAAAAAAATAAAAAAACAAAAATATAAAAAAGTTAGTGCAAAAATGAGTACAACCATTTTAAGGACCATCATTTGTCACCACACCANTATAAAAAAGTTAGTGCAAAGATGAGTACAACAATTTTAAGGACCATCATTTGTCACTACACANCACCACACCATCTGTGATTTTGTGTTCAAATGAATACCATATTGCTATTTTCAAGTAAACTAACAGAGTGTTAAATTTAACTCAAATTTGCCTGTTCAGAGATATATTTATCTACGTAGCGAGAAACTTACAATCCATTCTTGGATTTGTCTTTGGTTTTTTCATTGAATCTTTACGAAAATAGCATTTTTTGTATTTTTGAATANTCTTGGATTTGCATTTAGTTTTTTCATTGAATCTTTAAAAAAATAGCATTTTTTGTATTTTTGAATATTTTTTTGTCAGTTAATAAGCATTTGATTGTCATTTTGAACATTTTACTAGAAAAATACATTATTGTAAGACTAAAATGTGGAAGAAAAAATGTGAGCCTAAATGTTTGAAATGTAAGCCTTTCCAAAAAGTTATAGTGCAAATATGAGCATAAAATATTTTGTGAAATTATCAGAAAATGTGAGACTAAAATTATAGCATACATTTAAGTTTTCAATTGCGAGCCTAACTTTATTTAAAAAAAATATGAATCCAAATGTGAGCCTTACTTATGTAATAACAAACAAAATGTTAGCTTAATTTTCCTGAAATTTTTAATAGTACCAACTGAAGAAAAATTAAATTACACTGTATGCGATAAAACTTGACCAGCGTGACATTTACTGATAAATGATATAATTTGGGTCCTTCATACGAAAGTTATTTGCTAGATAGAACAAACATTTTACGATATAAATTGGACTTTATTGGTTAAACGTTAAATCTTCTGTAAATATGAAATCAGAAGATCAGAAATTCAGGTTTGATTTATTGCCAATGCTATTCAAGTATCAATCACAAAATAGAAAATACAGTAAATTTCTTATTAATAGTCGCATAGCAACAAAACGTGCTCAAATTTGAAGTACAAATAAAAATCCAAAATGTATTCCTAGATTTTGCATTTTGTTGCATTTATTGTTTCTTATTCAGATACACAGAAAAATTCTAGCATTCTCCAATCTCAATTTATGCTTCATATGCAATATGTTGTTCTAAAATAGTTAAACGAGCATAAAACAAAAGCTATGCATCATGTTTTGTAGTAAGTTGGGAAAATAATATAACAATGTAGATGTGTAGAATCAATCCAAAAATATAAGCAACATTCATAATTTATGCATAGTGGAAAATTTGTTTTATGCAATATGCATTTTCCAATTTTACAAAACACAAATCCAATGCAATATTGAATCAGGAAAATTAAAATATTGGGATTGATTTGAATAAAATTAATCAGAAAATTAATACAATATTCATAAATCCAGAGTGAATTATTTATTGCAAATTAATCATTTTTTACGCTATTATAAACAATTTTTAAATTATATTGTATTTGTTTTATTTACCATCGGATAAAAATATAAAAAATATATAGGCCATAACTCATAACTTTTAATTAACATATAGATTGATAATTAATAACACTTTCTTTTAGTAGTTTATTGTTTGTTCTGAAAGGAAAACTTTTTTTTTATAATACAAAAAATTTATACAGAAATGACTTTTGAAAGTAACCCATCAAAAGTGACTTTCAAAACAGAGTGTCTCTCAGGAGTGGGAGCTTGTTTGTTCATCTATCAATCTACCTGTCCATCAGTCCAATCGACCGTTTCGTCTGTCCATTCATCCGTTTGACCGTCTGTCGTTCCATCCGTCCACCAGTCCGCAAAATTTTCAAAAATTCAAAAAAGTTTGCGAAAAAAATATAAAAAAAAAATGGTTAAATGGTCAAAACTAGTTAAAAATAATAAAGTCCAAAAATGTTGTCATAAATAAAAAAAAGTCCTGTTTTTTTGCCTTAAATCCTTATAGCCCTTATTCACATTTGAGACAAACAGACATATTTCTAGCTGATATTTTTTATTTATTTAACATGAGACTTTATTAACATTTCAGGTTCAATTTATACTATAAGATTTTCGATCAACTGCTCCATACTTGTCTCCAAAGCTCGCTTATGCTAGCCAGTCTCTGACGAAAAATATTTTTTTAATTTCGCCAGACGTGGGAATCGAACCCGCGCCCTAGTGCATGATACTCTGCCACTCTACCACTACACCGTCTCAGAGGACAATTCTAGCTGATAATAGTATTTGAACCAAACTCGGTGGTACAGTGGTGAGTTGCAAAACTTACATACCCGAGGCTGTGGGTTCAATATCCATGGCGAGTGGAAATGTTTCTGCTTTACGGTGGGAGAAATTAGCCAGAAATCTCTTTGTGAACTAGGAACTGGATACAGTAGCATTCGAATAATTGAAAACTAGTTACTTTGGAGGTTAGGAATCCACTATAAGCTGTAGGAAGACTCCACTCCATATATGTACGGTATAGAGGACGGAGTAGGCCCTGACCAATACATGGTTGTTACACCAGAGATTATTTTTTTAAATAGTATTTGAACAAACATAAATTTACAGTTGCAATATAAAACACGATTTACAAAATATAATACTTCATAAAAATGAATACTAACCGTCATTAACTCCGGGCTGCCGTTTCTTCTTCATATTTTTTTCTTTTTTACGCCATGATGTTTGCCAAAACGCATCATTATGGGGACCTTGTCAAAATCAACTGTTTCCTATCTGTGATGGCCTGGTTTCCAGAAACATGTATCCCAAAAACATGTAAAAGTATTTTTTTACGTTTTTCATTTTCCGTTTAATTAAATCGATTTGTTTTATAATTTATTTGTTGTTAAATTAAAAACAATTTATGTTTTTTATTGTCGAGAGTCAAAGTTCAACACAACGATACATTTTACATTTTTTCTGTATCATTTATGGATGCAAGTGAGGTTGAACATGTTTTCACGTTCATTGATCTGTAAAATAGATTTTATTTCGGATGGTTAATAAATTTCCTCAAATTGATGGTTTTCAGATTAAGGAATTTCATTGTATTTTAGCTTGTGTTGGCTTATTCAGACTTGCAGTTCATTAGTTATAAACAATATATTTTCTTCATTGGTTTCTGTGAAGAATTTCCAGAATCAATAAAAAACTGATTTAGTACTGAACTATTTGTTCGATTCAGTTTAGTTTTTTGTGAATAGTTTCCCAAAAGATCTATTTAAAAAATCTGGGTTTTTCTACATTTTTAAATTTTTTTACCATAATTTACAGTTTTTTTACCAAAATTTACAGTTTGTTTCCACAAAATTTTTGGATAAAAATTCAAATAATGAGAAAAAAGTGAAAAAATACTTTGTTTTTTTTTTTTTTTTTTAAACAAATATTCTTGGAAAATATTGAGTTTATTAGTTAAGTTTTTGGGTAGGTCTTCCTAGAAACCAATAAAAAAACTCGAGGCTTTTGAAGTTTTTTTTATAAAGATCATAACCAAAAATTATACTGTAATTTTGTAACTGATAACTTAATTTAGCTTTTTTTTTAAAAAAAATTGGCAGTTATAGCTTATGGCATGAAAATTGCAGTTTTGATGAGAAATATTGAAAAATTCATCACGAAAAACATGAAAATATTGTAACGTATTTCAATATTACACAACATGTATAGCTTAAAATTCATGAAATGTGCCAAAAGTTGTTTTATTTTCAACACCACTCATCCATTCTATGCTATCAACATTTGACATATTCGACGAAACAACAAATGTGAAATGTATCCATTCCACGAAACAAACCGAAAAAGTACTAAAACATCCAACACAAACTTAAATTGGAAATTTATTTCTTCCACTGAATTAATTACAACAAATTTCATTTTACATATTTTTCCGTGCTTTAACCATATTTTTTCAATTTATTAATTTTGATAAAGAGTAAATAAAATATCAAGACTTATAAATATAATAATAAAGAGGGGAAATGAATTATGATGATTTCATTTTTAATTAGAAAGAATTTAGACATTTATATTTATGATTTGTACTTTACGCTTGCCATGAAATGAACTTTGATTATTTGTCTTTTAGTAAAACATACCTAATTGATGAAAATAAGAAGTNCCATGAAATGAACTTTGATTATTTGTCTTTTATTGAAACATACCTAATTGATGAAAATAAGAAGAAGCGGGAACAGATTAAACAAATTCGAGATAAAATGTAAAAAATGTTTATATTTTCATTACTAAAGAGTAAAGAGTAAAGAGTAAAGAGTAAAGAGTAAAGAGTAAAGAGTAAAGAGTAAAGAGTAAAGAGTAAAGAGTAAAGAGTAAAGAGTAAAGAGTAAAGAGTAAAGAGTAAAGAGTAAAGAGTAAAGAGTAAAGAGTAAAGAGTAAAGAGTAAAGAGTAAAGAGTAAAGAGTAAAGAGTAAAGAGTAAAGAGTAAAGAGTAAAGAGTAAAGAGTAAAGAGTAAAGAGTAAAGAGTAAAGAGTAAAGAGTAAAGAGTAAAGAGTAAAGAGTAAAGAGTAAAGAGTAAAGAGTAAAGAGTAAAGAGTAAAGAGTAAAGAGTAAAGAGTAAAGAGTAAAGAGTAAAGAGTAAAGAGTAAAGAGTAAAGAGTAAAGAGTAAAGAGTAAAGAGTAAAGAGTAAAGAGTAAAGAGTAAAGAGTAAAGAGTAAAGAGTAAAGAGTAAAGAGTAAAGAGTAAAGAGTAAAGAGTAAAGAGTAAAGAGTAAAGAGTAAAGAGTAAAGAGTAAAGAGTAAAGAGTAAAGAGTAAAGAGTAAAGAGTAAAGAGTAAAGAGTAAACGGACCAACAATAGTGGAATGAGTAAATGGAGTAAACAGAGTGATTAAAGCAATCCAATGAAGAGAACTGACAATTAAAAGCATCTGACAATAAAAATCATTGAGGGGGGGGGCTGCTCANAACTGACAATTAAAAGCATCTGACAATAAAAAACATGTGGGGGGGAGGGCTGCTCATTTTTTTTTTGTCTTTAGTAATTGAAGCAGTTAATGATAGTTTTTGAAACATGTCATCATTTTTAATTCGGAACAAAAAATAATTTAGATTTTATTACTTATTTGGACAAGTTTAATAAGCTTTTGATTTATTTCATTTTGAGTTTTATAACTCAAAAAATTCAATTATTTGGTGAAATAGTTTTGAGAGTTAAAAAATATTGCATGTTTTATAAATTTTGGGTCCCCTTGAGGTCTACTCCACTCAACGTAGCAATTTTAACAAATTTTAAAATTTTTAACAAAAATAATAATTATTCAACATTAAAAATCGATTTTTGAGGTATATAGGAGTAGTAACTTTAAGGCTTTAATAAATTTAACTTTAAGGCTTTGGTAAATTTTTTAATCAGATATCTATAATCATCCAAAAATGGTCAGATTTTGACTTTTTTTAACATTTACCCTAAGGCCACCCTTGTAGTCAAAAAGTTTTATTTGACCATTTTCTGATAAGAAGTCTGATGAATAAAAAAAGTCAAAAATATGTTTATTAACGGATTCTGAGCAAAAAAAAAACATAATTATTGATAACCATTACCAAATTGAAAATTGTTTTAAAAAAAAATGGTTCAGTTCTTCCAAAATTTTTCAGAGCCACCCCGAAAATATTGTATCGTGAAGATAATATTCTAATGAAGCACATATTAAAGAAAAATCTAAGTGAGATTATCTAATTAAAAACTCTACAATTAAAAATAAGGAATCTAAATTATGGAAAATACATCCTCCACGAGCTTCAAATTAAATAAAACGCAATGAAACTTCCTTAAAAATCATTAATTTAACGCCTCCAAATAAACTTTTTGTACAACAATAATTATTTTCATGGCTTCGTGCTTCAAATGTGTTTTTCTGAGTCTTACCATCTAGGAAACGAGAATTTAAAAATTCAAGCAATAGACGTTAAAACAGAAAAAATGAGAAAACAATGTGGATACATTAATTCATTGGAAGGAAGATACAAAATAACAATTATGGTAAAAAATTGCTTTTTTTTATTTTTTTATTTCTGACTTTAGGTAAGGTAATATGAAAATATTTATAATTGTTGAAAATATGAATTGTTTCCGTTTATGATTTTTTTTCTTTTTTAACCAAGGTTTTAAAAAATGCTTNTCTGACTTTAGGTAAGGTAATATGAAAATATTTATAATTGTTGAAAATATGAGTTGTTTCTGTTTATGATTTTTTTTTCTTTTTTAACCAAGGTTTAAAAAATGCTAAAATATGTCTTAAGCTTCAAAAATTACATTTCTGAAATTTGTTTGTCCAAAACATAACAATTTGACACAAATTTGGCTGAGAAAAACTGNAGCTTCAAAAATTACATTTCTGAAATTTGTTTATCCAAAACATAACAATTTGACACAAAATTAGCTGAGAAAAACTAAAAATTTCAAAAGAAATTCGGAGAAAATATGGTGATTTCTGTTTGCAATATTTGTTTTTTATCATTTATAAGAAATAATTTTCAAAAATAAAATTTCGGTTAAAAAATGTTTTCAAAAAAGATTCATCGTAAAACAAACGAAATAAAAATACAATAAAGAGAAAAACTTGATACAAATCGTCTATTTTCATTGACTTTTACTGTAAATTTTACATTTTTTAAAGAGTGCAGCACCTTTATTTGCTCAGATTTGTTTTTAAAGCTTTAGTTATAAAAACCAAAATTTAAAATCAGCAACAACTACCGGTTTTGGTACCTAAATTTTATTTGCGTCTGATATCTCAGTTAAAAATTTCATAATATTTTTTTGGAAATATTTTCACAAAAAATAAATTTTATTTAGCTATTTTTGGTAAGAAAATTTTAGATAAATTAAATTACATTCTCATAATTGACAATTTGATAATATTAAACAGTTTTGGTAAATTTTGAATTATTGTAGATATTTAATAAAAAATTAAACAATTTAAGACAATTGTGGATAATTTCAGTTAATTTATAAACATTTTGAATCATTGATTCATTGTAAAATTAAAAGAAATTTCCAAATAAAACAAAACTAATATTAGGTATGTTACGTTTAGAAAATTTGTTTCAGCAATTTTAAGTACCAAATCCAACAGTAAATATTCCAAAGAAGAGCTAAATGTAAAATTCCATGAAAATTGAGGAGACAAGAGTGAAATAAAAGTAGAAAAATAATGTTAAAAAGTATAAAACAAATAAATTAGGGATGGAAAATATAATATTGCGACATGCGATATTATCATAATTTTTTTGCCGTTACGTTCATTTTCTTGCCATATTTTTCCAGCTGAAAAGGAGGAAAAGTGATTGTATTTATTCTTTATTTTTTTGTAAAAATACCAGTCTCTTGATAATGGTATTTATCCATTTAAAGACAATTTAGCTTTTCAACGACTATGATTATATATTTTTTGCTGCCTTGTTCTTGTTGAACACGAAATTTTAGGAGTAGAAACAATGATATTGTGATTTAAGAATTCCCTAAATGATTTTTAATCATACCTTTGAAACCATCATTAAATTTATAGAGCAGAATTATCTTTATTCCTTTGCATACGTGTTGATGTATAAACAGTGAAATTGCTCAAAGCAGGTAAGGTTAATTATGTAGGCAAAGAATCAATTACATCAAAATATATATTTTTAGTTTTTGTTTTGGTTTAGTTTTGCGTAACTAAGCAAATTTTAACAATTTTTTTTTCAAAATTTAAAGTATAGCAATTTTTATAATGCTACTTTTTTAATGTTTTGATCCTAAATTTTTGTAAGACCTTGTGCAATATTTTTAAACCAAATTTCGTCTAATTTTATTGTTTTTGAATATTATTATATCAATACACAAATTTGTCTAATTTTGTAAATTTTTTGCCATTTTATTGCTGTGTTTTCAATTTTTTTCAAAATTTTGTCCATTGTTTAAAGTTAAACACTTTAAAATTTTGTAAAAAAAACATTCAAAATAATAACCAAGAAATATTTCCACATATTGAAGTTCTACTGTAAACATTTTCATATGTGAAGGATTATGTAATGATGACAAAATTTGAAAATTTAAGATAGATAAGGGATAATAGTCTTATCACACAGAATAAGAGTGCGGTATATACCTACCAAACAGAAGAAAGATCTTTGAAACAAAACAATGACTTATACATTCCAATTCATAATAAATTTCATCATTTTCTATTCTTTTGAGTTTTCATTCGTTGTGAAAATGCTGAAAGGCATTTTTGTAAGATTTTGCGTGATCATTGTTGGTGTAGAATAAGGAAAACGGAAAATTCAATGGAAATTCGTTGAATAATTGACGATATCTTCATTCTGTATAGTCTATAGAACGATAAATTTATTAAAACACCCTCAAGTTATACCTACAATATGAAAAAGATGTGTGTTTAAGGAAGGTGTTATTTTGTATACTATACAATATTATTTTCATTTTGGAGTAGGTGGATGAATTTTGAATTTTGTTCTGTGTATGCTATAGTCATTTTTGGGTTTGGCAGGCATATAAAATTCTATAAATACCGAGTATTATTTGGTAAATAAGTATAAATTTTAAAATATTTACAATTAGACATTATTTCAGGCTTTTGAGTATTAAGATTTTAACAGATGGAGGTTTTTAGATAAGCCATAAAATATTCGGTTACGGTTTTATAGCTTTTTAATTAAAAAAAAAAAAAACTAAAAATGAATCCAAGAGAGGATTATAAGCTTTTTGCAACGTTACAAATATGATGTTTCTTTGAATCATAAAGTAAAGATGGCGTATTGATTATAAATAAATTTTTAGTATGGTGCCCTCATCATAGTTAGTGTTCTCACAATGTTTTTTTATAGGGGTTGTCCATAAACTAGTTCTCTTACAAAATGCACTTTTTTGAACCCCTTCACCGATTCGTGTCACGCAAGCATAATAAGTTTTTTCAAACATCCTCTCCATAATTGTTTGAAATCTTGGTGTATAAAATATTCATAAGGGTTTTTGGATCCTAAAAACCTTCATCAATACTTGGTATCATACAATTTGGCCGTAACTAGAAAGGCCAAAAAAAAATAAGGTTAACTAGACCGACAACCTGAAAGGCTGAAAGAGTCATTGGCCAAAAATAAAATGACCAACTGACCCAAAAGGCCAAAAATTAAAAGGTCAAATGACCCAACAGGCCGACTACTCAGGCCTAAGATGCCAAAGTGGGCTGAAGCGATTGTGNGCCAAAAATTAAAAGGTCAAATGACCCAACAGGCCGACTACTCAGGCCTAAGATGCCAAATTGGGCTGAAGCGATTGTGAAAGAAGACCAACTTCGCCATTTTTGGCATAATTNGAAAGAAGACCAACTTCGCCATTTTTGGCATACATCCCGCATTTTTACATTTATTTTCGCTATCTGGCGAATTTGAGTGAAACGCAGCAAAGCATCAATAAAATTAACAGATGTTTTATTTATTTGTTGACATGATCTAATCTTAAAAGATTAAAAATCCAATTTTGGTTTGTATTTCGTACTTAAAAATATTCAAAGACTGACATTCTTTATGTACAATAACTTTTTCTTCAATTACAAGCAAAATACTTAATTTTTCAGTGAAAATCAAAAATTATCAACAACATTCAATTCGCCAAAAACATGACCATGCAATTTGCTTCGTTCAAATTTGACAGTTCTAAACTGGCTGTTGTTAAAAACGAGCACATGGCTGCATAAAATAATTTCCTAAAACTAACATAAAATGCAGTTTTAAGTAAAATACATTATCATAATTAAATTCAACGGTCAAAAATATGTAAGAATAACGTATTTTCAGATACCCCCACTGGTCATCACCAATTTCACCGAAAAAGTAATGAAAAACCTCAGAAACAAATAAAATCAAAACTTCCGAAGAAAGAGACAACATTTTTGAAAAAATTGAAATAACCTCTGACAAAAGTGATTAAATCT
>JXOU01016292.1:0-13086 GCA_001014815.1 Chaoborus trivitattus | reverse complement strand
AGGATCCAAAAATGTCAGCATACTTTCACTTTTAATATTTTTCTTAAAATCAATGCCCTTTAATCATGCTTTAATTTTTTCCAAACTTTGCAACGTGATTAATTAAGTAAGGAGCAGACAAATTAGCGACAAATGGTATACAATAAAATACTTTACTTCAAGAAAAAAAATCAAAATTTTAATTTTAACAACTCAAAGATGTGGCACCATTTTAAATACAGTTTCATTGGTAAATGTTTTTTGATAATACAAAAGTAAGATGTATGTATGTTTTAGGAGAGAGGTAATGAAACCAAGAAAACGAAAAATAACAAAAAAATGTTAAAAATTAAATGCAAATTTTGAGCTACAGACAGGTGGCCTTCCACCATACAAATATATAAATAAATATCGTGTTAAATTTAGCTCAAATCTGTTTAGTAAGATATATATTTATTTTTGAAAAAGCAGTAGAATTGATTTTAGTTTTAATTTCAAATTATAGTCCTTAATTTGAAATTAAGACTAAAATCAATTCTACCGCTTTTTCAAAAATAAATATTGGTATATCTTACTAAACAGATTTGAGCTAAATTTAACACGATATTTATTTATATATTTGTATGGTGGAAGGCCACCTGTCTGTTGTCTCATTTTTTAGATAATAGTATGAATATATGTGACAATATATATCACGAAAGTGAGATGAAGCAGACATTATATACACATCCTGAGTGAGTTTTTAACTATTTTTGTTAGGACCTAGTTTGGAATTTTTCAGAACTTCTGCTCTAGGGTAACACCAAAACTTACCCTTATACGTTAGAGAGTAACACCAAAACTTACCCTTATACGTTATAAGAATTCTTATAACGTATAAGGGTAAGTTTTGGNAAGTTTTGGTGTTACTCTCATACTGTCAAACAACTGTCAAAATAAACTGGTATTGTGTTGTTTACAAATGAATAAGTTCACAAATTATCAAAAAAAGTGCATTTTAAGTTTGTTTTAAAGTATTTATACGTTTACAAATTGCTAGCAACTATGGATTACATGGATAAATTGACTGATATCACAGTTACGCCTATTCCATTAAATACCAAAGTTCAATCAATGCAATCACAACAACAAGGATTAAATAATTCAACACTGAATTTAACAACGATTCCAACTACATCCAGCAATCTTTCCGGGCTTTCAAAGTATGCACAGCTACTTTTGGTCATAGAGGAAATGGGAAAAGATATACGGCCAACATATACAGGAAGTAGAGTTGCAGGCGAAAGGCTAAAAAGAGGAATTGTACACGCCAGGATCTTAGTAAGGGAATGTCTACTTGAAACTGAGCGATCTGCTAGACAATAGATGATTTTATTTTAAAACCATAATTTTAACCAAACATAATTCCAAAAAGACATTTTTTCAATAATACGTTTAATGGGCTGAATATAATTATTAATTTTAATTATGTACTTTACCAGGAAATTTTTGTTACTTAGTTTACCTAATGAAAAAAAGACGATAAAAACATGCAAAAGTACAAATATACAAAAACCAATGTAATAAATAAATTTTACCTTATAAACAAGATAGAGATGTAATATGAAAAAAATTGCAAAATAATCTCAGGTGTTTTAAAATGATCTTTTATTGATCAAAAGTATTTTTTGCAATGTTTATAGGAATTTTGTGGCTACATTCTACTCAATAGAACTTAGATATGTCTTGAATGAAAAACAATACGAATATATCAATTCTTAATTCCAAAAGTTATTGCCACTATTTTTTCTTCATGAATTATAAAAAAACGATTGAAACGATGTATACCAATTTACAAATATAATAAAAAATAATGTAATTTAAATAAAACAATTCATTTATTTATTTTGTAGACCCAAAATTGTAAAATTTGTACACAGTTAAATTTATTTAATCAGGTAGAGTAACTTTGTAAACGTTGTATTTCTTTTTTAGAATTTGATGGATTTCTTCATGACAACCAAACTTTATTCCTTTATCTTTATAACATAAATAGGTCCTGAGAAAATCTCTATTGGTCTCGTGCACATTTGGGTGGCTTAAATATTCGTCAATATTCATCCATATACATTTAGCAATTTCTCGATCACATTTAGTAATATCGTTACTTTCTGGTTTCAGAGCAAGTACAAAATAAAGATCTGAGCAGCCAAATCCTGCTTTATGAGCATGTCTAATTGCTACAAGAGACTCGAATTTTGTTTTTATATTTGTCTCTTCTAAAACTTCTCTAATAGCTGAATCAACAAAGTTCTCACCTAAAATAAGGAAACAATCAAAAATTTGTGTGAAATACATAAGGGGCATGCTTTGATTACGTAAAACCAAATTTAGGAAAATAACATGTAAAATCTTTTGGCCTGATTTTTTAAATAACGAAAACTCGTACACACTAAATAAACAGATCCCTCCCCCTTCGCAAAAAAAGATAACAAAACCATGACCTACCCATCCCCTTTTTCGTTACGTAATTAAAGTATGCCCTCTAATGCAAAATTAATAATTTTCTAGCTTAGCGAATAATTACCTAAAATTCTAATAACTACATGAATATATATTTATATATTTTTTTATATTCTTCGTACCTGGTTCAGCATATCCTCCTGGTAGTTTCCAACTATTTTTTATTAATGCATTCATTTCGCTTACAACTAGCACTTGATTATTTTCGTTTATTACAAGGGCCCCCACACCAACCATAGTATGAGCAAAAGGGGGGATGTTGATCATCTCGTTTTCTGGAAGCCATCTGTACATCATAACAAAACTATCCTTGGCATGATGAAAATTGAATTGATTCTATAAATTGGAATTGAAATTTATTTCTTGAAATTCATTTTATTATTTTTGGACATACATTCGCTAAAATTGGCACCCATTCAGCATTCTCAAGATGTACTTTGAACCATATGCCTCTTCGCTTTTGTTTAGTCCAATAGTCTAAAGAATCTAGGAAGATATAAAATTTTTAAATTAATTGGTGGCAAATGAAAAACAAAAATTGCTGGTGTTTATAATCTATATTACGTAACGCAGAAAAACAATCGATTCATCCCTCTGTTATTCGAAACTTCTATGTAACTTGAAGCATAGTGTAATAACAAATATCCCCTTACTTGCATTACCTAATTTATGAATTGGCTCTGTAAGTTTGAATATGGGTTGTTTCTTGTTTGTTTCAACAGTCTAAAATCATGTGATGTGATGACGACATTAAGATTCTTAAATACAGAACGCCCAAAGCTCGAACATTTTTATATCATAACGTTACTATTATATTAGATATTAGATCATCAATAGATCTAGATTCATAGACCGACAATCCCCAAGTAAATTAAGAAAAGGAATTAACAAAATTTGTTGCATTTAAATGAACCAAAATTTCATTAAGGTCCTAGTTTTTGTCTATGAATAGCCGCATCATTGTCCCTATTGCTGTTATTTTTTTCTTATCGCCTTATCAGTTTTTAATTTTTCAACAATCTTATTATTAGCTATATAGGTATATAATTTTCTTACTATTCAAAATATCGATAAATTTGGACGCATTACATGCTTCTGCTTTGGAATCGACAGTTATTCCTTGAAACCTATCTGATACTCCTTTCAGGATACCATCAGGAACTTCGGAAATTTCTTCATACCTAAATTAAAAAAAGAAAATATAAATATACAATTTTTAGGTCAAATTTAATTATTAATTATTTACTTATTGAACCAACTCTCGGATGACTGGATTAATGGTTTACCATCCATTTTGGAAGATAAATGTCTAATTCTTGATCTTAAGCCTAATAGTTTTAAAGCCTTATCTGATGATAAGAATTGATACATTTAAATGTTCATAACATACCGTACCGTATACTAATTCGGCACTTTTAATATTACGGCAAAGCAGATTCTGGCAATGATCTAAAATATTTTTTTACATTACAGCCACAGACTAAATATTATAATATTTAGTCTGTGTTACAGCTTTTGTAGTTTATGGACTACATATTTCGAAATTGTTCCTATTTCTTAGTCATACCAAAAAGTTAAATCAGTTTAATGTTAAAAAGTTTAATTTTTGATGATTGTTGCTGAACATTTAAGAATTTGTGTCCTACCGGTTCAGTACCCGAAATCCATAATTCACATTGAGCAAGACACTTTTATCACCTTTTATCAAAAACACAAAACTAATGTATACTACATGTTTGTTTGAATACTATTCAATTATTCTTAATTGTTAGCTATTTTTGTGAACAAGTATCAGCTTTTTCACTGGTTCTTGAGATGATAATTTCTATAATAATGAACCAAAATGTGTGGACAATTAAATAAATGAATAGTTTTTGCTTCAAGTTGAATACAAGAAAAAGATACTAGAATTTAAATGCCATTTCCATCTATAGTTCCAAGATCATACAATTTTGCAATTTTGAATAAAAACTATGATTTAAAGGCATCAGAATAGAGGGGGAGGGAGAGTCCAAAAATCTGAAATTTTACGTAACGTACTTGACGTTTGCCCTGTCGTGAGATTGAATAAATCACAAATAATTTAAAATCAAAATCTTCAAAACAATGGGTCCAATCTGAGGCCTTCTTGTGAAAGACCGAACGGAACAGAGTGAATAATTTCCACACTTCTTTCTTCAAGTAAAATCTATCCAGATCAATCATATATTTTTTGATTTATGGAAATACGTGACACCCTGTGTATTGCCCGAAAATTGTTGTCACTTGCGAACAAAGTTGGCATCACTGGTCGACAAAATTTAGTCAACAAATAGAAATAGAAGTGAAAAACAAAAAATAAAATAGCCATGAAAGGTGTTTTAATGGTTGCAGAAAAGCCTTCGTTGGCCGGAAGTTTAGCTAATATCCTCAGTAATGGAAAGTGTTCGAATAGAAAGGGTAAGTTACTCACATTTAAAGCAATATTCATTCCATAAACCGGTCAGAACAAACATGATGCTTTTCAATCTTTATATCAAAATTCTATTAAATAACAATTAATTATATTTTTAGGTTCAAATAACGCCTGCACGGTTCACGAGTGGGTTGGCACTTTTCAAAGGGAAACTGTTCGCTTCAAAATGACTTCGGTTTGTGGCCACGTGATGGGGCTTGATTTTTTTGGTAAATCTACACATAAAACTGGTTTCTGGGTTGACATTAACCATGTTTCTGTTATTTTTCTAGGCAAATACAATAGTTGGGACAAAGTAGACCCTGTTGAATTATTCTCATGTCCGACCGAAAAGAAAGAATCTACGCCAAACTTGAGGATGCCGTATTTTTTATCTCAAGAAGCAAAAGGATGTGAGTACTTGGTTTTATGGCTCGATTGCGACAAGGAAGGTGAAAATATATGTTTCGAGGTCATGGACTGTGTGTCGAGTATAATTCGAAATGTTTTCTCGGAACGAGTCACTTACCGGGCTAAATTCTCTGCTATAACTGACAAAGACATCAAACATGCTATGGATAATTTGATACACCCCAATGAAAATGAAGCCAAATCTGTAGATGCCCGCCAGGAATTGGATTTGAGAATTGGTTGTGCGTTTACTAGATTCCAGACCAAATTTTTTCAAGGCAAATATGCTGATTTAGATGCATCTCTGATATCATATGGTCCTTGCCAAACCCCTACTCTAGGATTCTGTGTGTCACGTCACGACGAAATACAAACATTCAAACCAGAAAATTTCTATTACATCCAAGTTACTGTTGGGGATCCAGAGTTGCGACTTGAATGGCAAAGAGTGAGGATGTTTGAAAAAGAAATTGCATGCTTGTTTTTGAACAGAGTCAAGGATATTAAGGAAGCATTGTAGGTAGAAAATAAATTAATCAAAAGTACAGTTGATCCATGTACAAATATATATTTCAGAGTTGAAAGTGTCACATCAAAAGAACAGTTCAAAAGTAGACCTGTTGCTTTGAATACAGTAGAGTTGATGAGAGCAGCTAGTTCTGGTCTTGGAATCGGACCACACAGTGCTATGCAAATGGCTGAAAAGTAATATCACTACTACTCTACATAATAATATCTCAAAATAATATATTAAATTTTAATTTTAGATTATACACAAGAGGATATATAAGCTACCCAAGGACAGAAACAACCCAATATCCTGGAAATTTTGATTTAATGTGAGTATTTGAATTGCATCCCATATTACCAGGTCTCATTCAAAGATTTCACATCAAATTGAAAGCTTTTACTTAAAATTGGGGCCAACCTCTTTATGGATAGAGGCAGCTGTCAAACTTTTCCCAAGCTGTCAAAAAATCTAGATTTTTCTAGTAAACAAAACACTGGTAAATTTCAAAGCACATAAATTTTTCATCCAAAAATTACAGGTCGCAGAAAAAAGAAAACAAATATTCAAAATTTCATACCAAATAGTTTTAAATACCATCAATCGTAGAACTACCGAACTGCCCCAATTTTAAGTCAATAACTTTTCATCTTCGAAATTCACCAGTGNGATGGGAAAAAGTTTGACAGCTGTCACTATCTATATAGGTAAGCCCTGACAGATGTCAAACTTTTCCCCAGCTGTCAAAAAATCGAGATTTTTTTATGTAAACAAAACACTGGTAAATTTCGAAGATAACAAGTTTTTCATTTAAAAATTATTCAGGTCGTAGAAAAAAATTATCAAATAATTAAAATTTCTTAACATTTCGCATTGAATACTATCCATANTCATTTAAAAATTATTCAGGTCGTAGAAAAAAATTATCAAATAATTAAAATTTCTTAACATTTCGCATTGAATACTATCCATAGTAGAACTGCACCAATTTTAAGCCAAAAACTTATCATATCTTTGAAATTTACCAATGTTTTATTTACATTGAAAAACCTTGATTATTTGTCCCTATTAATTTAAAAAAATCAAATGTTTTGTTTTTCTATTTAATCCATTTATAATTTTTTTCCCAGTGGTGTAGTTAAAGTTCTCGCATCATCTTCAGACTTTGGCGAGGATGCTAAAAATATCGTTAACAATTTCAATAGTCCAAAAAAAGGAAACGACGCTGGAGACCATCCACCTATAACACCTATGAAGCTTGCCAATCGAAATGAATTCGATAATGATACATGGCGTATATACGATTATATTTGCAGACATTTTCTAGCAACTGTTTCGAAAGATATGAAATATCGTTCAACAACAACGAAATTTAATATCGGCGGAGAGATTTTTACCAACACGTCAAATGAACTGATAAATGCTGGCTACACATCAGTTATGACTTGGCAATCTTTTGGGAAAAATGAATCAGTTACACCTTTTAATGTTAAAGACATGGTTAAGATCAATGACATCAAATTGGTTGAAAGTCAGACTGGACCGCCTACATATTTAACTGAGTCTGAACTGATTTCGTTGATGGAAAAACACGGAATTGGTACTGATGCCAGTATTCCGGTACACATAAACAACATTTGTCAGCGAAATTACGTAACCATAGGTGCTTCAAGAACACTGATACCTACAAACTTGGGCATTGTATTGGTACATGGATATCAGAAAATTGACCCTGAACTTGTTTTACCAACAATGCGTACAGCTGTTGAAAAGCAATTGAATCTAATCTCTCATGGCTCTGCTGATTTTAGAGAAGTTTTAAAACATGCCGTTGAAATATTTCGGCAAAAATTTCAATATTTTGTGGAAAATATAAATAACATGGACATATTATTTGAAGCATCATTTTCTTCATTGGGTTCATCTGGAAAAGTCTTTTCTAGGTGCGGTAAATGCCGAAGGTACATGAAGTATATCCAAAGCAAACCAGCCAGGTTGCATTGTTCTCACTGCGATGAAACATTCACACTTCCAGTGAAAGGAATCGTGCGTCTTTATCGAGAGCTTAAATGCCCATTGGATGATTTTGAATTATTAGCCTGGTCAAATGGCGCAAAAGGAAAATCATTTCCTTTATGTCCATACTGTTACAACTATCCACCGTTCAGAGATATGCCAAAATATTCCGGCTGTAATTCTTGCCCACATACGACTTGCCCTCATTCGTTACCAAGCTTAGGTGTTTCAAGCTGTATCGAATGTAGTCGTGGAGTTTTGGTGCTTGATGCTACACTTGCTCCAAAATGGAAGCTAGTTTGTAATAGTTGCGATGTAATCATTAATTGCTTTGATGATGCTACCAAAGTTAATGTTGATGGTAAATGTTATATTTTTAACTCTTAAGCTATGTTGTTACATTCAAATAATTTTTTAATAATTTCAGCCGACGATGAATGCGAGGAATGTGGGGCACAGTTGATAAATGCTATATATAAATCAGAAAAGACTCCATTTAAGGACGACATAACCGAGAAAAAAGGATGTATTTTTTGTTCGTCCGAATTTATTCCCTTGGTTGAGAAGCACAAAGCAGTTGAAATGAGAACTCAAAACCGTGGAAGAGGCAAAGCAGTTCGCGGTGGTAAAAGTTTCAGGGGCCGGAATAAGGCCCCTAAAGATAAAATGGCCATGCTTGCTTCCTATTTTGTTTAAAATTATACAATTATGAAAATATTAATGTTTAATTATAAATTGTATTAAAATAAATAATAAAGTTGTGTGTAAACTGTAAACTAAAGCCTAGCTGCAAAGCTTGTGTTGTGAGCTCGGCTAAGACATACGCCTCAGATGAAACGCAAAGTGTCCGCCGTAACAAGATCATGGACTCGGCCATTTAGACACACATGTCTGGACCAGTTCGATGGAAGTTCCTATAGCCTATACACTGATTAACTCACGTCAGATTAACATTTTAAATTTAAATGAAATTAAGTTGTTAATGATGTAGCGTAGTGTAGGATTTATCGAAATTCTTCGAGATCAAGCACAAAGGGATATACGCACACACAAGTTTTAATTGAGTTTAAAAAAATTTTACCGGTAAATTTTGTTTTAGTTGCCACAACTAAAATTCGTTCTTACTAGAGAAAGGACATTTGGCTGAAGAAAATTGGCATTGGAAACTATTGCAGCCGAAAAGAGTTTTATGAAAAATTTCACCCAAAATGGTTTTACTAGTACACTTATAAGACTCCAAATACCCTAATCTATCAAAAACTAGGGAATATTTTTTTTGCTTTTTTAGTTGCAAGTTATTGTTAAATATGAACCAAATTGATTTAATGAAATCCCATAAATGTTAGAATACTTTTCGCAAAAATAAAAAGAAACAATAATTTTNTAATTAATATACAGCCAATAGCATTATTTGTAAAATTAAATAAATTTTTTTTTTAACAAACAGGCAAAATGTACAAACAGAAAATTTTGAAAGAATGTGTAAAAGTAGCCCAAAGCTCTGGTTTTTCCTGCCTGACTGTGACAACATATACAAGGCATGATGTGAAAAGACTCGAGTGGGATTTCGATGTGAGTATAATTCAGAATATGGATGTATTTTCAAATAATTTTTAATTTTACCGTCAAACAGGTCCTCGCTCAAATTCATTTCGAAGTATATAAAGACATCAAGAAGAATATCATCATACCCGATATGGGCAACAATTATTCAGGCACATTATGGGTCAAAACAATAGGAAACAAGGATATTGTATCATATGGCGCTAATAGAAAATATGTTATTCGTATTCCAAAATTTGAAGACTGAAAATCAAACTTATTTTATTTTATACATGGAAATTCAATTTATTTTTTAGCAAAACTAAAACAAAATATTACAAAAAAAAACATTTTATTAATACAACTTGTTTTATTTACTTCCGTTTTGATCGGCTACGCGTGGGTTTTGTCTTTGCTTTTCTAGATGAGAGCGATTCTTCTGAAAATAATGAAAATTCAGTTTATTTTCACTTTACATGCTTAAAACTGCAAATATGCAATTGTTAAAAACTGATGTGATGGTGAAAAACTATAAAAATTCTNATTTTCAATATATGAGCTTCTTTGTTAAAAAAAATACCAGTTTTTTTCCCATGATTTTTTTTTAGCTTGGTCGCTCCTTTAAATTTATTTACGTAAGCAAAACGACCGATAAATTTTATTAAACCGGTTGACTGGTTAGGGTACATTTACTTTTTAATACTAGGCAAAGAAACTCACAACTCAATCTCGTGTTAGACTTTGGTTTTTGATANAAATAAAATTAACAATTTTTACATTTTTTTTAAATACCTATAATAAATAATAGGGCTGGCTATTTTGGATGATACATAGGCCTAATAAAACTGTAGGGTAAGTTCGATGATGGTCTACGAGAATCCAACTGCTNGATGTAAAAAATAGTCATCAATTTCATTCGAATTCCGAAAATCATAATTACAAGTTATAACATTAATCAGGATATTATTTTAGTATCCTTGCTAATAATATCACTAATATTGGATTTGCCTTTTAAGCCTAACCCCGGTTTTCGTAAGATTTTCAATTTCTGATAAAGTTGTTTTCATATCTAATGGTTGGCTTATCATATATCATAGTAAAAGTTTATTATATTATACTCAATAAACTTTATGACATCATTTGATATCGAAACGTTTCTAACTTTGCCCATAATCGACATTGTTTCTTTTTCTGAACAACTTTTATAGCTTATCAACAATCTCAAAAGTTTCAACATTATTTTTCTTAACTATTTTGTAAAATGCATTATAATCGTCTAGTTACTAGTTACTAGTTTTTCAATTTCAGCTTAGAGGAATTCTTTGATAAATTCCTTCTCACATTTTATAACTGCTTTCTGAATTGGTGTCAAGTGCTATCAGCTCAATTTTCCATGAGCAAGTAACAAAAGTATGTTTTATTGGCTAAAATTGCTTATAGTCTATTCTCTATACAAATGACTATTTCAATCTTCTATTTTCTATACACTGAACACCTAATATTGGTTTGAACAGTGCTTCAATTTCATTGGTATTTCCGTCATTTAGCATCAAATAAAAGCTCATGTAGAAATTTTCATAAAATCAGATTAGTTTTTAAAATTGCTATAGCTCTATTTTCTGTTCTATACTATTTGGTATTTGCAATTGAAATATTTTCACCTTTCATTTGATGGTACAGACAAATATTTTCCATGAAACATTTCTATAATCAAAACATGTCTCTTTGATGTGGGATTTCTATTGTCAATAGTATGACTAATAAGGTAGGGTAGATAATGAATTAAAGTCCTACTATGTGAATGCTGATTTTTAAGTTCAAAATTACCTTCATTTGAAAACTTGAAAACTTTCATGACATTAAACTTTAAGATTCTTTAGCTTTTTGGGTTAAAGTAACAGAAATACATGAAAATAGTGCTTCTAAATTTACAGTCGCAATCCATTAAAGACATAGAACATGACTTATTAATGACAATTTAAATTTTTTCAACTTTGAATACATAAATATTAGTTATTTTGACGATTAAACAATGAAGAATTATGACAAGAATTGGCAGGTTTCGTTATTTTACTTTACGTAGCCAATGAAACATCCTTAATTTGAATTGCCTTGTAACAAAAATGAGCTTTATTGTTGAATACTTTAATATAACACTTATTTCATTAAAGATAAAGCACGCGGTAATTGATTCATAAAATTTCTTTCATTTGAATTAATAATAAATGAGCCATGTAAAAAATTCAATGAACAACACTTGAATAAATAAAAATATATGTACTTCAATTTCAATTCATCTGAATTTGAAACATTGTATATAGGCACATTTTACTACATAGGTATATGATACCATACCTGTACCAAATAATGTATGCTCAAACAATATTGTAATATATATCCGTTATTAGCCATTTTTCAGCTTTTTATAGCAAATTATAGAGTGATTGATGTTTAGTATGGGTAACTAGTATTACTGAATAAATAAAAAAGAAATCAAAAAATTGACGCAATTCAACGGAATATGGTATTAAAAGCTGAATAGTAAGAAATTTTTGCTTTAAATATAATAATATGGATACCCGTAAAAACTCGAAAATTTCATCCTAATTAATCAAAACAATAATTAAATTATTATTTANATGGATACCCGTAAAAACTCGAAAATTTCATCATAATTAATCAAAAAAATAATTAAATTATTATTTCATTTATCTAAATTTTGAATAATGTAAATTCTGACTAGTATTTTTATGCAAGATAAAAATTTCATTTGAATGCACTATTTAATTATTTTTATTGCTAAATAGACCAAAATTTTATCGTATTATTAATTNCTATTCATCGAAGCTTCTTTGTCCATATGCGTTTACGCTTGACTTGTTTATTCTTTATTTGATATGAAAATAACTGAACACTTATGCATATTAGCATGTGTCTTAAATTTTCTCTTGAAATTCTGGCATGTCAAAAATACAACATTCATAGGTACAAGTATGGTACGTACCTGTAATTTATATTATTTACACAATTTAATTTGAAAAATATCATATACCTATTAGTGATCCGTTTTAAATTTAATGTTTTTTACTTGAATGTGTTTTATTTTTGATTTTTTGCGTATATTTTAAATTTTATATATAGTCATGGCAAAATAAAATATTTTAAAAATAACTTTTAGAATAGGCCAATAGGCATCTGCCATAATATTCCAACAAATTTTGTACACACAGCATAGGCTTTAAAATAAAATTTACGTTGAGTGAAAATCTATGTAAAATCTATAAAAGCATCCTTAAATGACGAAGCAAAACATATACAGTCTGAAGTCTGAACTAATCAGTGAAAGCGCATATTACTGCAAACCCACGTTACAGCGAAAATAAATAGGGTAGATGCTCAATTAGCAACAGGTACCATATAGATACAAGCATATCTATTTACAATGTAAATAGATAAGCTTGTTACTATATGGTACCTGTTACTAATTGAGCATCTACCCTACTAATGATTTTTTTTTTTTTTAATTTAAAAACTAAATGAAAATTCAAGAATGGATTGTAAGCTTGTTGCTACGTATCCAAAAAGAAGCGTACTTAAAATAGTAATAGTATTTATTTGTGCACATGAAGCACAGATGGCATAGTGACTAATTATTGACTAATTTTGATAGATAGATAGATAGATAGATAGATAG
>JXOU01016018.1:3983-14535 GCA_001014815.1 Chaoborus trivitattus | reverse complement strand
ATATTTTCAACATTCTTCGGAAGTTTTTTTTTGCTCTCCGGAATTTAACTTTTTGCAGTTTTTCTATTTTTAATTTCATAATTCACATCTCCGGTATTTTGCTAATTTTTACCAAAAATTAAAATATTTTTGTTCTGAATTTTATTTTTAAATTTGAATGGTAATTTATCTTTTTTATACAGAAAACTGGGTTTATTATACAGAAATTGCCTTTTTTTATTCGGTGATTTTTTTTTTAAATTGTGCGTCTGTTTTAAGACAAATTTACAATATTTTTTCTCAACCTTGTCCGGAAAACAGCCTAACAATCTTCGGCAATTTTTTTTAAATTGTGCTGATGTTTTTGACAAATATACAAAAAAAAAATTTTAGCTTTGTTCGGAAAACCGCCCAACAATGTTCGGAGATTTTTTTTAAATTGTGCTGATATATTTTAACAAATATACAATATTTTTTTTTATTTTTGTTCGGAAAACAGGCTAGAATTATTCGATGTTTTCTTTTAAATTGTGCGGTACTGTAAATTTTTTTAGTTTCTCCTTTTTGATTTTTTTAATTTTTTTGGAAAAATTACGGTAATTTACTTATTGTAAGAGGACAAAAAGTTTCAGCCTTTTTATTGTATAGCTCAAGAGAAAGTTGTAAGCCAAAAAAATCACGATTTTTGAGTACTAAAAAGTTCGAAATTTGTTTAAAAAAATTAGTTTTTTAAAGCCCTCTAAAAATGTTTTCAAGATGCGTTTGGAGCCTCCTTCCATAGAAAAGACTCCTAGACAACAAGGCCGATTTCATTTTTTTTAAGACAATATTTTTTGTTTTAAAAGTCAGTTGAAGGAAAGCAAATAATCCCAACCAAGGGCCTTAAAATACCAATGCTTAACTTGATTTTTAATAGTGAGGAAATACTTTGACAATCATAATAAAGATGTACTTTTTTTTCTTTTCAGGATATCTTAGACATCTGGTTCGATTCAGGAGTTTCTTGGTCTGCAGCACTTCCAAAAAATTCCATAGCAGATCTATATCTGGAAGGACTGGATCAGTTCACTGGTTGGTTTCAGTCCTCTTTACTGACCAGCATAGCCGTTAGAAACGTTGCACCTTACAAATCAATTTTCGTTCATGGATTTGCGGTCGATGAAAAAGGAATGAAAATGTCCAAATCCCAAGGAAATGTAATATCCCCGAATGAAATTGTCAAAAAATATGGATGTGACGCATTGAGATGGTGGGTCAGTGCCCATGCCACTCAGCACATTTCGATACCAGTGAGCCACAAATTACTTGCTAGTTCAGCAGATAATGTACAAAAAATTCGGTCGGTTTTAAAATTTTTGCTTGGTGTGATTGGTAAAAAGCCGGAAAGTGAGCCAATAAAAATAGAACTGAATAAATTAAATTATTTGGATCAACATTTTATTCACATTTTAAATGATTTTCACGACGAAATATTTCAGTTATACGATCAGTATCGATATCATCGAGCAGCAATTAATATTTTTACCTTTATTTCAGTCAAATTATCAGGCTTTTATCTTCATTTAATCAAAGATCGGCTTTACTGTGGAACAAATGACGAATATTTGGTTTTAAAATCCATTCTGGAAAAGAGTTTTGCTATTGTATGCAAAACGTTGTGGCCAATTTTACCTTTTTTAGTGGAAGAAAGTTGGTCGTACTATAATAAACAACCATTTTACTATGACTCGATAGAATGTAGAGGAGATTTAAGGTCTGAAAATGCTTTCAATGCAATAGAAAAAGCTATGGAATTGAAAGCTGTTATAAATAAGGAATACACTGGAGTCAATACGTGGAATTTGGATGTTGAGTTGGACACAAGTGGTGTTAATTTAGATATTCTTAAGGTGAATTTTTCAAAATATTTTATATTTTACAATGTAAAAATCTAATTTTTTTTGAAAGCTTAAAGTTATTTTTAATGAAGATTTTAAAAAGTGCAATTTTATATAATTTTCCAGTTATTTAACAATTTTATGCAATTTCAGATAATTTTAACAATCCAGGCATACAAAATTAAGATAATTTTTCCATTTCTTACAAATATATATACCATCTTGACTCCAAACAAAGTCAATGTACCTAACAAAGTCAAATTTGAATATTTTTTTTCAATTTTCTGAATTAAAAATACAATTTTTTCAATGTTTTTTATATTTTATATTTGTTACTTGCTGTTTTCTGTCTATTGTAGCAAAATAAGTCATATAAATTCTACTTTAACATGTTTAAAAAGCAATTTTTGAAGAAAACCTTGTTTTTTAAAATAATAAATCCAAAATACATGAAAAATATTTTAAAATATGTGTGTGTGTCATCTTTCTACAACAATAACAAAATATTTAAAAAGATTTTAAAATGCCTAACAAGTGGATTTTAGTCTTATACGGTTATAAGTTATAACCTTAAAATATGACTTTGTTTGGTGCACCGCCAATTTCAAATTATAATTGATATTTGAGAACTTTTAATAGGCAAAATAAATTAGTTATCTTTTTCATAGCTAATTTAAGACTTTGTTTCAGGTGCCTTAAACCTTAGAACAGTAGATTATCTTATTTCTATTCAAAATAAGCGCATTTAATGGTTGAGGTGAGAAGAAATATGTCTTTGTTTGGTGTCAAAACAATATATATTTTTTTAATTTCAAATAATTTAATATAATGTAAATGACCGTCTATGACTCACGTCATGCAAATTGCTCTTTTTAATTCCCTGCCTCCCCGATAATGACGTCACAGTCAGTCTAGATACCCCATTTATAAAAAAACATTGTTTAGTTTTTTTCGATTCAATTCTAAACCACGCTGAAAATCCATCCTAGTATTAAAGTATTTTTTATAAAATGGTAATAATGTTTGACCTATATAGAAAAGGCCTTATTTTAATATTTTTTAGCTTTATAATTTTTAAGATAATTTTGTGACGTCACGGTAGCATATATTCATCCTTTCTACGTCATATACTGTAACATTTCTTAAAACTGCTTATCCCCTAGGAGCGTAACGTAATTAATAAAACACTTTAAACAATGTTACACCATTTCAGAAAGAAAACCGTTGCTCCTAGATCCATAGCCTCTAGAACAAAAATTGTTTTTTTTTATTNTTTTTAAGATAATTTTGTGACGTCACGGTAGCATATATTCATCCTGTCTACGTCATATACTGTAACATTTCTTAAAACTGCTTATCCCCTAGGAGCGTAACGTAATTAATAAAACACTTTAAACAATGTTACACCATTTCAGAAAGAAAACCGTTGCTCCTAGATCCATAGCCTCTAGAACAAAAATTGTTTTTTTTTTAATAATTTACAAAGATTTTTGCTTTTATCTAATAAACAGCATATTTTTTATGTTTCTAGAGCTTACATCCAATCCTTGGCCGTCCAATAAACGATTCGGAATTGTGTGAAATCCTGCAAGTAGGTTCGGTGGTCCTAAACGAGAGCACAAAGGCAAATAGACAAACATTTAATGTAAAAATTAATTTAAATCAGAAAAAACTTTGTCCACGGTGTCGTCGATTCGCAATCACGAATTCATGTATTTGTGCTCGCTGTGAAAATGTTTTAAATGAAAAAATAAAATAAACATAGAAAAAATATTCTAATAAAAATATTTAGGTGAAAAATAAGGAAATAACCAATAAAAATAACGAGTAATTAATGCTAACTAAAATGTTGTATTTCAACGGAAAAGCTCCACAATTGAGCATAAGCACCCCGCCGACAATTTGATATGCCAACAGTATTTTTAACAAAATTTTCAAGACACATTTTCGAATTTCTATGTACTAAAAGTCCTCCAATTCGGGACCATGTATCACAATTCATGAAAGTACTAAAAATAATAATTTCATTTTGGGCAACATTTACACACGATCCAGCGTCCGTTCTTAGTTCACCCATTCTGTTCAAAGTCCACTGGCTCGTCCCATCTACGTTGCAATCAATTAGGAACAGAATACCATTATTCTTCTTCTTTTTCTTCTTTGGATTAATTTCTAGGCACTTACTTCCCTGTCGTAAAAGTCCGAAAGCCACATTATTGTCATTTGGAAACTTTAAATCTGTGAAAACGTTTTGTAAGTACCACCTGAAAGGCCGACAATTTAGTCTATTTTTCTGCATTTTTGCGTCCACCAAAGATCCTGCGTCGATTTTTAAAGCTTCTGGTCTTTCATCGTAAAAAAAGTTTTTGAATTCGTCCAACCAGATTTCAGCGACTCGTTTTGTATTCCTTATAAATGTTTTTGTATTTCCAAGCGGTGGGAATGTGTAGGGATGCTTCCTTCTAAATATATGGCCAATTCTCGAACACGGGACAACTTGAATATTCCCTCCGCATAGCCAATTTTTAATGGATAATTCTAAGGATTCGCCTCCCCAGACATCCATCCCCTCGTCAAATTGTCCCAGCTGTGTGAACCATTCCTTGGTAATTATGAAAACACCCCCAGAGATGGCTGGACTGTAAAAAGGCTCATACACTTTTCTACGTTGTAATTCGCTTTCAGCGATTGGGAGCCATTGAAATCGAAGACTCCAATCAAATGCGCCCCTCAGTCTTGGGCTACTTGATTTATATTCGAGTGTATTTATATCGATGACATCAATTATTGGGCTTAACACAGAAGTTGGCTCGTACGAAAGAATGTCAACCAAAGGTTCTAGCCATCCAATATTAACTTCACAGTGGCTGTCCAAAAATAAAAGGTAATCTCCTTGAGCTTGTTTCGCAGCAATGTTTCTTGACCGGATCAAGCCTGTAAGAAATGGTGATATTCATTAAAATCAGTGGTAATTTAAACTAGTCATGCATATCCGCATATAGAAACAAATTTTGTCAAATATTGGGAAATTTGGAAAATTTGTATACGATGGAGAAAATCATCGTAATAATAATATGTGTGCAAAAAAATAAATGGCCTACACGCAGATTTTCTTTTTGGCACATTATAGAATTATAGTCGAGTGGATCAGTAATTGTACCTTTAAGTTTAAGGAGTAACTTGAATTCAATTATATTTTCTCATTCTTTGTTAATAATGTTTGTAATGTTTTTGGTATCAATTTATAAATTTTAAAGATTTTTAAACAAAATATTATATTTTTGTCAAAAAATCTAATTTTACTACATATGTATGCTTCTTTTTTATGAATTATTTAGCGACTAGATCAGCTATCGGCACAGCAGCAAATTTTTCAATGATAACCGTGTGATATAAAAAATAAATGCTAAGAAAATTTTAGTACATTCTTTGAACATTTTTCTAAAATACTGATTAATATTGAAGTTTTTAACCAAAGATTCAAGTAAAAAAAATTCAATCTAAAGATGGACGAATAAATTATGTGAAAGTGTACAAAAAATTACATGAAAAATATAACATGATTTAAAATGCTGGTAGGTGTTTTACTGAAAATTACTGTAATTCATTATGCCTAATTTATTTATAAATCGAATATCAAAGTCCTAATCTATAAGTCAATTCAAAGTTTTTCAAAGTTTGAAAATTATATCACAAGAACTTTCTACTTTAATTTTTACGACAAATTTGATCCCAAATTAGACAGTAACTGATCGACCATATTGTATGCAAAATATATGATAATTACATCATATTTATCAGAATTAAGGATTTCATTCTGATTCTTCGAGACTTCAAAGCGATTTTTCTAGTCAAAAATAAAAGTTAATCAATGGTATTATATACTTAATTTGTGTAGAAAATGTCAAGAATTATGAATTTGGTAATATTTTTCAAAATGAAAAATAAATTAATATAGTAAAATTAAGCTAAATATAACTTGACAATAACTGGTCCTTGTCAAATG
Organism: Chaoborus trivitattus; assembly: GCA_001014815.1. NCBI lineage: Eukaryota > Metazoa > Arthropoda > Insecta > Diptera > Chaoboridae > Chaoborus > Chaoborus trivitattus. The sequence goes on along the minus strand of JXOU01016018.1, from coordinate 8,673 downwards.
CGATCCACTCCCGATAGGGTCAATGTTGTATGTCAAATGTCATAAACATAACAAATATGTGCATGAAAAAACTTTAAAAAAAATGTTTTCTTTATAATTCTTACCTTGGCGTTTTTCGTTTCTTAAAAGCTTTATTGTTGGTATATCTTCTAAAAAGCTTGGATCAATTTCTTGGTTATCACTACAGTCATCGATCAAAATTATTTCTTGTAGTAGATCGTTTGGCGTTCTCTTTAAAATACTCGTTACTGTTCTTAGTAGAGTTGATGCAGCTTCGTTGTAGAAACTTATTATCACAGACGTTTTATGATGTTCAGTTAAATAAAATTCACGGTTTTGGCAACTGGAAGAAAGTTAAATGTCGACGAAATTTACAATAATTTACATAATTTGGCATTATTTTGATACTTATTTGAATAGTATTTTTCATCTGACATTCTTAAAAATTGGTCAGCAATAAAACTACATGCCAAGTTCGAAGATGGGCTATATAAGGATCCAATAGCGTTAGCAGACCTTTTTTTGGACCTTTTATTATTTATTTTACTTTTATAGTTGACATGAGTATAAACATTTAACGCAAACTCAAGAATGGATTGCGAGCTTTTTGCCACGTATCCAAAACAAAATATATCTTAACAAACAGATTTGAATTACAATTAAAATTCTGTCAGCTCACTTCAAAATAAGGATATGATATTTATTTCTACGTACAGATGGCATAGTGACCAAAGAAACTCTTTAAAATAGTTGTTTTTCCCAAATTATACATTTTTAAGATAAAATTTTCATGTTTTTCATTGTCTTTTTTTTTTTTTTAAAGAAAAGAATTCTGCTTTTAATGAGATCTTATAGAAATGTTGTCCTTTATTGTCTTTCTACTCATTTGATATATTAGTTTACAAAGTTTGGTTATAATTGAATCATCAATATAGGCAGGACATTGATTAAAAAACACCTTAAAAGTGAAAGTATGCCTCCATTGTTGGATCTTTATAGACCATATTTGATTTTAAGCTTAGTTTACAGATAGGTTGCCTAACAATTTTTAAGAAAATAAAAAATAAAAGAATTGTCTAGGCTCCCATATTTTGGCCATATTTTTCGACAAGAGTACTATTAGCCTAATTTTCATTTCTGTAAAGTTACATAATTTTTAGAATTATTTTTTTTTCGGAAGGGTGGTTTACTTCCATTTTTGGACTCTCGTTATTTTTTTTGCTTTATGGTTTCTTGTTATTCACTTGATCAATCATATCTCAAAGTTTGGTAAGAATCGAAGCATTATTAAAGGCATTGATTGTAAGAAAAACACTAAATGGGAAAGTCTTTTTAATATTTTTGATTTTTTTTTTGACATCAGCGTTTCATATCTAATAGATAAAAGTTGGAGGGGCGTGATCAAAAGCCAATTTTGGCGATGGACGGACGAACGGGTGGATGGAAAGTCACTTTTGCAAGGATATGTAATAATTTTTTGCTATCGCTATGGCAAAAAGCAAAAAAAAATATTTGTGCCAAATTTTAAATACTTGCGTAGTTTACATCAGTTTTGTTTTATCAAAAATTAGCCTTAAAAGTCGAGAAATGTCCANGTGCCAAATTTTAAATACTTGCGTAGTTTACACCAGTTTTGTTTTATCAAAAATTAGCCCTAAAAGTCGAGAAATGTCCAAAAAAAGCCGAAATAAATTTGAGTTAAAAAAAATTTTATTAAAAGAGAAGGTATCATATATCTTANAAGCCGAAATAAATTTGAGTTAAAAAAAATTTCATTAAAAGAGAAGGTATCATATATCTTATATCGATTGAAAAATACGTCCAGTCTCGCCGGAAAGTTTTAATATTCTTTTATGGGCACATTTTTGTTTTTTTTTTAAATTAATTTTAATCATATGGTACCGATTTTGTTTGAAAAGAAATTTGGGCTGCAGAAATAGTTTGTTTGTTACCTCACTTGTTAAAAAGCTTATATGCAAATGGTCCACGTAATGTTAAGAATCAAGACTACATATCTTAAATCTTAAAATATGAGTTCTAAAAGTTAAAAAATGGCCAAGTGAAGCCCAGCCAAATTTGCAATTTTAAATTATCGTTTATTTGATGATACTTCTTTATGTTTGATGGATACGTGGTGAAAAGCTTATAAACCATTCTTGGCTTTTATTTTAGTATTTTAAAACAGATAAGTCATAATATCAGCTTCTTTGTATTATAAAATGCATATTGTTGATGTTTTGATGCCAATAACACATATTAAACATCTGCTTTAATATTTAAATTACATTACCATATCTAGTATTTTTTGCATGCATTTTATATTGAATTAAAGTTACAATGTTCTTCATTTTTTTTTAATGTTTCAGTTGGACATATAAATTCTTCTACCTACTTGGTTTAGTAATTTTTTCCACGATTAAAACATGTTTTGTGTGTTGTCATGAGATTTCAATAAAAGGATAATTGGCTCACTTTCTTTTGAATGGAAAAAGGTTAACCAATGACAGTCAAATTGGTATTTTTTTACTCAAGAGGTATTCTAGAATCTATAGAGTTGAAAGTTTTCCCACAAACTATTTTGAAAAAGTGGTACTATTTGCTTAAACTTTCATACTGCAAAGTTTCGTAATTTTTGTATTTTTTTTTCAGTGGGGTAGAATGTTGCCATTTTTGGGTACTTTTAAACAAAATTTAAGCATTATTAAAGGCCAGGCATTGATTTAAAGAAAAAAAACTGAAAGTGAAAGTATACCGCCATTGTTGGATCCTTGTAGCCCATTTTTATATTTTATCTTAGTTTACTCTCATTCTATCTACTCACTAATTTAAAAAAAAAATCGTAGTCAATTCAAAATAAAAAAAATTCAAATTTACCTAGGGCCTTTTTTTGGCCATTTATTGACCACGGGCCCATATTTTAAGAAAGTGTGTTTGGGAGAATACTATAGAAAANTGGCCATTTATTGACCACGGGCCCATATTTTAAGAAAGTAAAATTGTGTTTGGGAGAATACTATAGAAAAAAAACTGAAAGAGGAAGCATGCCGCCGCTAGTGGATCCACATAGCTCATCTTCGAACTATAGTTTTGTTACACCTATCTATCACTAATTTGTGCAAAGATCGGATTAAAGCTACGATCTATATGGTGCACCGAAATTTTGCGGACAAACAGATTGATAAGCTATGATAGGTGGAGAAAACAAACTTCCGCACCTGTTGGGGGGACACTTTGGTCAGAAAATCAGGTTTGAAAAGATATGCAATATAGCTTTTTAATATCGCTATCGCAAAAAGCAAAACATTACTGCAATAATTGTTCTATAGTTCTACTTAATCATGAGACCTATACATACACTATATTATCAATACTCACTTATCATTCCTTGTATCTGGAATGTGTCTATCAATTGGTAATTTAGTACTAATAACGTTGTTAAATTGATGCTTTTGAAAATAACTAGAATTAATTGTTGAGTATTCTAAATTTAAATATTCATCCCATCTTTTCTTTATCAGATCCACTGAAATTGGATCATAATTTTCTGATATTCCAATCTAAAATTAGTAAAAATTTAAATTTTAGCGGTTATTTAAATAAAATCTTTTTATTGACTTACTTTACGCTTAATTCTAGGAACATGTAGTAAATAGTAATTATCATAGCAAATAAAAACTATGCTTAAAATTATGAGAATAGTAAAGATGGATTTTCGATAACGCCAAACAACCATTTTACCATTTTATCAACATTCAGGTAAATATTTATTTTCTTCAATTAACCACGTGTGTTTGATAAGCTTTTGAGATAACAGATAAAAATTGGTCATACGCTATCAAGCGTTGACTGTTGACTGGAAAATCGTCTTTTCTTCATCAAAATGTTTAAAGATATTAACACTTTTTGTATCAATTTACATAGCTTTACTAGTTTGCGTTAATTATTGCATATTTTTTTCTAATCAAACTGAAAACAGAACACGATTCAATTGATATTTTATTTCATGTATCCGTTACATTCCCTCGCATGGGACTAATTTTCCTGAGTGACATTATTTTGGAAATGCGCAAAGCAAAAGAACAATCCAATATTTTTATTCCACTGCAGTCAAAAATCGGTCAGCCGATCAATAACATTGTTATTAACTATTTCTATTGTAATATACTATCATATGTATGAGTTATATGCAAAACTAACTAGAAACTAGCAAAATAAATTTGTGTGAAAATATTGAATTGAATTCAACGAACATAAATAAATTAATAAATTTAAAGTCGCGCGCGGCAATTATTTATTTGCACGAACTTATGACTTCAACAATTTAATGATTACTGAGTTATACATGCTTGCTCATATTTTTATTTTTTTTAACTTGCTTCTCCCATCATTAAAGGCACAAAAATGCTTTCTATCTAAAAAGGTTTTATTAACGGAAGAGTTTTTGCCTTATACGGTTTTTGTTAATCTAAATTTTTAATGACGCATTCCATACACGGTGTTTAATATAATATATATGGAAATTTTCTTTTGGAGGTTAAACTGACTAAGAAAAGACGAAACTCTGGACCAAAATTAAAAAGAAAATTGTTGTCACAAAGTCTTCTAGTAAAAATAAACGCAACTTTAAACAGTCTGTCAACTTACTTTAAAAAGAATAAATGCAAATCCAATAATGTATTGTAAGCTTTTT
>JXOU01016008.1:921-12235 GCA_001014815.1 Chaoborus trivitattus | reverse complement strand
ATGTGTTTATCGTGAAACACCGATTTTGATTCACACTGCCAAAAGTTGACTCAATTTGATTTTGTTCATTCATTTCTTGAATAAATAAATACACTCACTACAAATACGACTTTTTGGCTTCGATTTGAATCACTTCACTCACGCAAATATATAAATTTTAAATAAAAAAAATAAACTGCTTTTGCTTTTTTTCTTCTCCGTTCACGTTCATAAGTCTTAAAAATTTATATAATTTAATTGATGTACATTCGTGTGTAAATTGCAGACTTGAAAAAAGACGATTTATCTACTGATAATAAAAATCCGATTTTATCAGCATAATTATTCAATTTGTTATGCTCACCATGAATTGAATGCAATTTTCAACTACAAATTGGAATAATTTCGAACATATGTTTGCAGACTTTGCAAAACACGTTAAAAGAATACAACCGATCCGACGTCTTTAAGCGACTGATTTAATATTCTCTTTTTTACGCTCAATAATTATGAATAAAGTTTGCAGAGATGAATATAAAATATATAATCTTTTCTCAAAATTTCTCACAAGAGGAAATAAGATTGTGACTTTGTGAGTCATATTTATCATTGCCAAATGATTTTGCAGAATAGCTTTTTGAAATGTAGGTAAATGAGTATCCTGGCTTATTATTTTGGGAATTCCAGGCGATATTTGTTAATTTTCAGAATTTAATCTAAAAATATTTTTTAATATTTCAAATATAGGTTTAGAAATTGTTGATAAACAATAAAAAGGTATGAATTCAGCAAAAACTATATAGGTATATATTATGAATATTACAACAACACCCAACACAATTTAATTTCATCCAAATTATTATTATTTTTTTTTTATTTAATATTTTTGACAATTTATTTTTGACGAATTTTTTATCAAAATTTTGGTCAAAATAGAAAAAAATTTAAAAAGTAATCACAAATGGATAAATTTGGAAAAAAAGTTGGTTTAAAGAAGAGATATATAATTTNTAAAAAGTAATCACAAATGGATAAATTTGGAAAAAAAGTTTGTTTAAAGAAGAGATATATAATTTCAAAAGGCACAAAATAAGAGCAGTCTTTTATTCTTTTTGATGTCTGTTATCTGATACTTCTCGTTTGTTTAGTTTGGAAATTTCCCAGAAAGGTCTACTAACCGTCTATATTGCATTCATTACTCATCATCAGTGCACTNTTTATTCTTTTTGATGTCTGTTATCTGATACTTCTCGTTTGTTTAGTTTGGAAATTTCCCAGAAAGGTCTACTAACCGTCTATATTGCATTCATTACTCATCATCAGTGCATTTTTATACCTATACAATATTTTCTGAAAATGTTAATCTAAGCTAGGGTAGTCAATCTATTAAAGACATATGGCTATTATAAGCAATTGAGGCTATTATTTCAACTAAATTTTTGTTCTTATCTTTTAATTATTCATCAATTGCTCATAAGTCATAATAGCCATATGTCTTTAATAGGAATATGTCTTTAATAGATTGACTACCCTATATGTAACCAGAAACCAAACTGTAACCACAAAAATGCATAAATGTATGAAGAAATCAACTTAATTCATAGACATTATTCGCATAAATTTGCGTAGGCCTCATCGACATCTTAAATTTTATTGAAAAGCTCGAAAACTTAAAAATTGTTTATTGTGGGCGATTCAATTCTCTCTTTCTCATTTTATATGTTAAGCATCTTAAAGGGGTTAATTTCGTATGCATCAGCATATATATGTATGAAGTAATTTATGATAAAAATAGAAAAATTCTTACAGCCAGTCGACCAGATGGAAAAATTACTCCGGATATGTAAACAAAAGTAATGTTCTTACCTTTTAAATTTACAAATACGTTTCGAGACCTTGTTAAAATATCTAGAAATTCACAAACTAGTCGATTTAACACATATTTGAGTGCAATTTATTTACTTTTTTATTCATATAAGGAAATTTGAATACACCCAATTTTATTTCGTCTTGAAATCACCATCTTTTCACACTTACCACTTTTTAATTCTATTTATTCGAATGAATAGTTGTAAAAGGCACTAGTTAACAACACTTTTAGCTATTTTTAAGGCTAATTTTCGTATTTATTCAATTATTTGAGTAATCCATGGCTCTTAAACGGTGTTGCCACATACATTTACAATATTCGTGTTTTATATTTTATTTCGCAGCGTTTTTTGCGGTGAATAGTTGAAATCTGTTATATGTGTATGACAGTTACGTTACCGTTATGAATTTTTTCGTTACTTTTATGAAATTGTAACTGAAAACTTGGAAGAACAAGTTTTTTAATTAAGCTTATTACTGATTTTAACCCCCGGGGCATCATATTTTTGGGTAGCTCTTTACCTAATCTATCTTTTGGTATCAAAATTTCCAAGATTTAGCATGTTCAACATTTATGCTCGAATTATTTCCAAAACAAAAAACATTTAATAACAGGGTCGAGTGACTTATTCTGAGAATAAGTATCTAGCGTTAAAATGCCAAAAACTAATACACTCAGTAAAANATAATGCCAAAAACTAATACACTCACAATCAGTAAAAAATAAGGGTTATGTGATCCTTATGTGGAGCCTCCAAAGAATATCAAATATGTAGGTTTTGGAAGGAAATGTAATAGCTTTTTGCTATCGCTAAAAAGCAAAAAATTGTTTTATCAGCAATTGAAATAATTTTATTCACCATTTTCATTTTGAATAAAAATACATAATAATTTAATTAATATAAGTATAATTTTTCTTTTTTTATCTTTTATAGACACAATATTGCGTGTGATTCCATAATTTTTTATTTGATTTTTTTTCACTGGAGAAGCATTTATTTCTTTTAAGGGATTCTAACATACAATTTTTTCCTATAAAAATAAATAAATACTATTGTTTCGAGCCACAATTTTTTATTGTTTTGGAAGTGTATTTCATACACGTTTACCATGAAAAGCCAAATTTTCCATTGACAATTTTTAAATAAATTTTCCATTATGAACCTAAACTAAATATTACATTCATAATTTAGTTTTTTCCCGTTTAAGCTTTTTATTAATTTTATAAGAAACAATATGAAGGGTTTTAGAGGGAACATNTAAATGTTTTCTAATTATTCTTTTTACCATTTTTATTTCTGAATAAAATTTTCAATCAAATTTTTACTAGGGTCAAGTCGGATTGAGTANATTATTTAGTTTTAAATATGTTTTCTAATTATTTTTTTTACCATTTATTTTATTTTCAATAAAATTTTCAAGTCGGATTGAGTAAAATTAATTTAAATTGAGTAATTTTTTTGTTTTTGCAAAACAAAGATCTAATATCAACATTTTTGTTAAATTTTACTGATTAAATTCAATCGCTTTGTAGAAAGNAATAGTCTTCTTCAACATTAGACCGTACGCCAGAAGCCTCATTTAGAAGAATTTGGCTAAAATTGAATTTCAAACACTTCTTTTACTTTGTCTTTTAAAAATGACATGAAATTTTTGCCTCAAAATGAAGTTATAACACAAATGTATAATTAATTTAAGTTTACCCTAAGCGACCCTAATTAGTNTGAATTTCAAACACTTCTTTTACTTTGTCTTTCAAAAATGAAATGAAATTTTTAATTAATTTAAGTTTACCCTAACCGACCCTAATTAGATTTAAACCCCTCTAAATTATGACAAAATTACTGAGGCGATCAATAATCATTATTCATAATCATCATTTGCATCATCAATAATGTATAAAAGATTTATTAAATGTATAAAAAACGAGGTACTCAAACAAATTTTCAGATACAAACAACAAAAAACCGACCATTATTTTCAAAATCGCCTCAGATCTAAAAATCCTAAATTTTTGGAATGGGGATGGTGCTGAAATTTTACTAATTTTGACTAAATATTATTTTTTTTCCTTTATTGAAAAAATAAAATTAAATGAGTATGAAATGAATGAAAAAGCACAGCTCTGAAAAAATCCATATCCAATAATTTTTCGTGCAAATATTTTAAATATGGATAATAAAAAACTTCAATGTTTCATTTTTTATTAATGTTTAATCCTACTTTTTTCTTGTTTTGCTATTCTTGATTGATTATTACAGTAGATTATAATTAATCAATTTTACAGTAATTGCACCATTTGTCAGACACACTCCAATTAGTCTTCTATTCAGCAAGCCACTCAAAAATGATTCAACTCTTCATCAAATTGTCTGCTATGTCCCAGGAATGTTGCAGTTACTGCACATCATTTTACTTAATTATTTGGATAGCATATATTTGGGCTTACTATTTATCTAGCCATACATTGGACTAAATTGCCTTTGGTTTTATATTTAGTTATTTTCTCTTCTTTTGGGCAAACAGTAAAACTTATTTATTATGATGAGGTCTGTAGGGTCCAATGTATGCAATAAATACCCCAAAGTATTTTTTTAATATGTAAATGAAAGCTGTTTAAAACATGTTTATATCTTTTAAAAGTAGTAGTATTATTTATGCATATTAAATATATTTTTTATAATTTATCGCAATATTTTCTTGTTTTTTCAATAAATAAGTTATAATAGTATTTTTCTTAATGAAAAAATAGTCTGGTTTTAATTGAAAATTAATCATGATTAAGTGCTAAAATTGTTGATTCAACTTTCAATTTCTAAAATGAAATAAAAAAATAATGATTAGTTCTTGGTGCCTAGTAGTTACCCCCTAAGGTTTTTTTTTGATAACTGTAAGGTTANATAACTGTAAGGTTATGGCATTATTTAATTTTTGTGTCAGGATTTTTATTTAATTTTTACTACGGGATTGGTAGTTAAAAAATCGGATTCTTTAAGGCATCTTTTTGGGGTCAATTTTTTTAAATGATCAACATTANTTTGTGTCAGGATTTTTATTTAATTTTTACTATGGGAATGGCAGTTAAAAAATCGGCTTCTTTAAAGTATCTTTTTGGGGTCAATTTTTTTTTTAAATAATCAACATTAAAAAAATAATTATTGGATAAATTTTAAAATGAATTCCTGGGCAGTAGGATAACCCTCAAGGGTAGTTCTGTAGCGAAAAGATATAGACTTGAAAAATAATAACCATTAAGTGAAAAATTGGCAGAATAGGATTGGCCGTTGAAAAGCTATCTTATAAATCTATTTATTTCGAAGCCAGGGCCTTATGGACCACCAAAATGTTCCATGAGAGTCCAGTTTATACCGACTTTATTTTTTAAAATTACTCCAAATTTGTTACATTTTTTAAAGCTTTCTCATGTATCTATTTATTTCAAAGCGATGGCTTTATGGACCCCTAAAAGAGTTCCATCTGGGTTTAGTCCATACCAACATTATTTTTTTAATAACTCAAATTTGTTTTTTTAATAATAATTTTTTTTCTGGTTTCGAAAGATTTAAGTAATAAGTTTACCAAAAATAAAAAAAGACCCGATTGCTCATTAGGCCGACCGAAATATTAGTCCAAAAATAACAAGGCCTAAAGTAATATTAGGCCAAAAATAAAAGTACCAAAAATGTCAAACTCGCACTCCCTTCGGTTCACTTGGCCATAAAGCTTTTCGGGTCATTTGGCCTTTCTAATTGCTGACTTTTTGGGTCATTCAGCATTTTTATTTTCAGCTCTTTTTCGGTCTAATGATATACAATACCTTNAATTGCTGACTTTTTGGGTCATTCAGCATTTTGATTTTCAACAATTTTTTCCGTCTAATGATATACAATACCTCAAAAAGAGCGTAATGTTAACCATGACGTTGTTTCAGGTCAAAATTGTAACTCTTTAATTTCCTTGTAATTTTGTTAAATCCGCCACTGACACTACTTTTTGATTATAATTCAAATTTTTTTACCTTTGATTAGAGATTTTCGTTTAATAGCTTCATCAGTGAGAATTTTCTGTGGTACTGGCGATCCTCCAGTAGTTGGTGCACCACTCTTAAAATTGGGCATATGTCCTTGTCCAGCTCGAATTGGTTTTGCTAAAATTTTAAAAAATAAGATAAATAATAAAAATTCAGATTAAAAATAATGATTTTTAAAACTAACCAATTTGGGCCTGAGGACCTCGTCGTGCCAGATTCTTCTGTCGCACAGCTTCCTTAATACGATCAACCTCGTATTGATAACGTTTCCTATCACGCATAGCACCTTCTTTAGCTTCTTTCAATGCCGTTTCTAACGCTTTGACACGTTCCATTGTCGTGCGTAATCGTTTCTCTAATTTTGGTAATTCACAACGTAGATCTGCATTATCACGTACCAACTGTTTATGGACCTTCGTCAATTGTTCTAAATTATTCTCCAAAAATGAAATCTTCTGCTTTTGTGCCAATGAACCACCATCGTCTTCGGTTTCTTCTGAGTTGATTGATTTTTTGATGCGTGCCTGAAATAAAATGGTTAAAATTAATATAAAAAACATAAAGAAAAAGTTTTTGTATTTTTCCTTTTTTTTTTGCATAATATTTTTAAAAATTGTCCACCAAGTTTTGATAGTGATTTTCGTACAATTTTTGTCAATAATAGGTACCTGGCAAATTTTTTTCGAAAAATATTATTTCTTATTAAAATTTTACGATAGTGGTAATTTGATAAAAAAAAATGGGGCAACATCGAAAATGTCTTGGGTAATTGATTTGATTGGTATTTTTAATTTTTCAAAGGTCAAAAACTTTCAGCAAAAAGAGGAAGGGGTTAGGTCATGATTTTATTACGAAAAAGGGGGTTAGACTTAATAGTTTGAAAGCTAAGATTTTTTATTACCTATTAATTATTTAATTAAAATACTAAAATNAAAAAAAAATGGGGCAACATCGAAAATGTCTTGGGTAATTGATTTGATTGGTATTTTTANATACTGTCATTCACTCATCGACTACCCTATTAATTATTTAATTAAAATACTAAAATAATTTAAATTAGTAAAATAAATTGAGAAACAATATCAAAAGAGTAAACATGTAATTTTTATCAATTGCTCCAAGGTCCATACAATTGGTTTTTGAAAGATATTTATGAAGGCACGAAAATAGAAAGCTGAGTAAGAATTTCTTTCGTTATTATAGAAGGTGGGTTTTAAAAAATCCGAAATTTTGCGTTCCGTAATTAAACAAATAAAAGTGTAAATTGTAAATATCGCACCTGTAAATCTTGCACAAACAACTTCCTTAACGAATGCAATGTCTGTAGTTCCTTGGCAACTGTATCCTCCAAACCTTTGAGATCTTTTCGCGCCTGTTCCCGGCGTTCGTTTGTCAAGCTGTAATTTATTAAAAAAAATACAATTAATCATACAATTTAGCTAAATTTCAATAAAATGCGTAAACTAAAAATAAGGAAATTGTTAGTAACTTAATAATGAGAACATGTGCATTTTTTCTTCATTTTTCACTTATTATTTTTTGTTTCATCTTTAAAATTTATTTCCAATAGTTAACGATTACAATAAGCATTTTTTACACTATACATTTTTTTTTGATAATTTACATTTTTTAAATAACTTTTCTATACACATTGCATGAATTCTTGTAGGAATAAAATTTAAAAAAATAAATGAGGATTTTTGGAATTNTTTTTTTGATAATTTACATTTTTGAAATAACTTTTCTATACACATTGCATGAATTCTTGAAGGAATAAAATTTAAAAAATAAATGAGGATTTTTGGAACTTTTTTTTATGAAATAAGGAAAAATCAAAAATTAAGGAAAACCAAAAGTTAAGAAAAATTAAAATTTAAGGAAAATAAAAAAAATCAAATAAATGCCAGGGAATCTAAAAATAAAAAATATAAATAAATAATAAAAAACGAAGAATAAAATTAAAGAAATAACACGAAATGATCGCGATTCTCCGGCAAAATTAATCGTCATTCAAAATTTAAATAAAATTTATTGCTTGTTTTACTTTTTTTTTGTTTGTGAAAAAATATTCAAATTCTGAATTATACATTAATTTTACACATGTTCTCATTCTTTTTTTTTGACAAAATTTTCTCTTTTTTATCATAANTTCTTACAGAATTTCGATTCTGTCAAAAAATTATTTAGTTTGTACNTTCTTACAGAATTTCGATTCTGTCAAAAAATTTATATAGTTTGTATTAATTTTCAAATTAATTAATTTAGAATTCGTTTGATATCCATATTACAATGATTTTAATTCTAATTTTTATTCTGAAGGCCAAATAGCGTGGGAATTTAGTTGTTTTTTATCGAAAAAGCAAGGAATTGNCTAATTTTCAAATTAATTAATTTAGAATTCGTTTGATATCCATATTACAATGATTTTAATTCTAATTTTTATTCTGAAGGCCAAAAAGCGTGGGAATTTAGTCGTTTTTATCGAAAAAGCAAGGAATTTNTTTTAATTCTAATTTTTATTCTGAAGGCCAAATAGCGTGGGAATTTAGTTGTTTTTTATCGAAAAAGCAAGGAATTGTGTTCTTTGCCAATATTTCAGAGTGAATAGCGATCATTTTTTATTAGTTTTCTTGTTGGGGTAGGAAAAATTTAATTAATGAAAATAATAAAATGAACAAAAAGTACCAACCAAAATAATAATATGGATTCTACGGATTATTTTTACACATTTTTGCCTTAATTTATAATTATGAACAACAATTAATAACAGCATAATTAATTAAATAATATATATATAGTCATGGCTCTAAATTGAATATTATATTATAGGGTATCGCTGTAAAATTTTGACACTATAAAACAAAGTATCAAAAGTTTATGCAATTTACCCTTATTTATTTTCTTAATATGCATTTGTTTTTTTGTAATATTGTTGCTTTGGTTTTCTGTTACTACTTTTTCATATACTGTTGTAGGTTGTAATAAAATATATTTTTGGTACTCTGTAGTGCTGTTTAGGTTATTTGGCCACCCTAAACAAATAAAATTATCCAGATGTTTTATTGTCAATTTGTTCATGATTACTAATTTATATGCTTGTGTTTGGTTTTTGAAAAATATCAAATTTAGGTTTTTGAGGACAATTCTAACATGCTAGATCTGTTGTACTCTCGGGCAAAAATATTTCAAGACTTTTTTGTTTTTTGAAAAAAACCCGATTTTTTGGGAAAGAATTTCAAAAAAATGAACTGAAAAAAACACATTAACAATTAAATAATAATGTATACATTTTGTTCACCATTTATTTAAGCAAAAAAAAGTTATGCCCCCAGTGATACCTAGGCCTGGTGTGTGTTGCAAACGTTACTTAAAAAAAACTATTTTTCAAAAAATTGTTAATTTTTTCCTAATTTTCCAATTTTTTTTCTAAAATTTCTAATTGTTTTCTTAAAATTTGGAAAATATGCTTGGAATATTGCAAGAACCAATAAAAACGTTTGTCTGGGAAAGAATTTTTGGGAAATACAACATTTTCTGACAACGAAAAAATCTCTGAAAAAATATTTATAAAATATTTAAAAACAGTTTTTTGGTAGAAGAATTACAAACGATGACTAGGAAACCAGATTTACACCTTGATCCAACCCAGTCTGACTCTTATTTTCTAAATTATTGATACTAGGCCAGTAACAATAAATTAAGAGTCACCAATTGGGAAACCTTAGCTCTGGGTCATGAAATTGGAATATTTTTTTGGACCAGGCCAAGACCACCAAATGGTCGTAGGGCCGGATATGCATTTATGCATCAACAATTTATAAATTTTGTTCACCAAATTTTTAAGCAAACGCAATATTTAATACATCTAAAAAAATTAAATAACTAAAAGGCTTCTTTCTAGGCCTAATTACACACACAAATGAATGAATTACATATAAAACCACAACCAAAAGTTATCTAAATTCCAAATTTGGCCACCTGAAAAGCACTACTAACCCTATTTCTGTTCACTATATCGTGTTGATTATTTTTATTATGCAGAAAAATATTTTCTATATTTTTATTAATGTACGTTTATCACAGCGTTAAATTATTCTAAATTAATTTATCAAATAGATATAGGTAATAGTTGGGATATGAGAGTGTGTTGTTTAAGCATTGTAAAACTTTATGGTCAAATTTAAATAGCGCATTTTTATAACTTTTTTTTTAACAATTATACGATGAAAATACTTTCAAGGCTTTTCGAGAGACAACACCCGGGAGTAAAACGGAATGATTAATGTTAATTTGTATGTACAGATTTGTTCAGTCTTTACCTAAAACTAATTAATAAACAATTAAAGAGAAGAAGCCAAAAATTCAGGAAAAAAAAGCACAGCTTTTTAAAAATTTAAGCAATGAAATGAATTCAATTCTTTTTTGTACTACATATTTTCCAATTTGAACAAATTAAAAACATAAAGGCACAAATTTTAAATTCTCCTAATTTTTTGTCTAATTCTAATGTACCACTACTAATACTCATGACCCGAAGTGTTGTCTCTAAAACTATTCGTAGTTTTCTGTAATAAAATAGAAAATTTATTTCGTTTTTATTTTGACAACTGAGACAATAGTCGATTTATTTTAAATAAATTTGTTGAATATTACTGATGGGATTACGTCCAAAATAAGTGAACTATGGGGCCGTTAATAAATTAAAAAAAAACTCTTTTTGAACCCCTTCTCCCCTCTCTTGTTACATAGGTCACACGTCAACGAAAAAGGACTGTACTTTAATTACGTAAAGCAGTAAATAGCAAGGACAGGGGGTTAGTTTTTCTTTTTGAAGAGATGGGGGTCCTAATATATGAGCGAATATGGCCAATATAGCCGAATTTTAAGAGCAGAAAAATAAATAAATAAAAAAAGAAATATACAGAAAGTCGAAAAATAAAGATATGAAAATTAAAGGACCAAAAATAATGAGCAGTACACCCCTTTTTCGGTTCACTAGTCAGATTAGTTCGAGCCAGAGCAGTGATGCTAATCTTCAAAATTATTATTTATTTATTCTTTTTTCGGCCCTTTGAATAAAGAGTGACTCTGGGGGGAAGACTATCGAAAATGAGCCATAATATAATATTCTGAAAATACAAAAGAGTAATTTTTCAAATATTCAATAGCTAGTGGCGCCACCTCACGTCCGAAATAATAGCGGCATTATTGAATACATATTTTAATATTTTAAACACAAATGTTAATAAAATTGCTTTTTGCAAGAATTTCTAGTAGCGCCATCACGTGACAACAATTCTAAATATGANTAAACACAAATGTTAATAAAATTGCTTTTTGCCAGAATTTTCTAGTAGCGCCATCAAGTGACAACAATTCTAAATATGAAAAATCTAATTTTTCAGGTTTAAAGTAATTTTAAAATGCATAAGAAAT
>JXOU01016002.1:0-11032 GCA_001014815.1 Chaoborus trivitattus | reverse complement strand
ATTTTTAGGAATTACTTTAAGTTTTAGAAAGGAAATATGGACAGAGGTTAACATATTTCAATACTGGACTGTAGTTTTGATTACAGAAAAATTCAGCTCAAAGTACATATTAAATGTTGAACTTTTTCAAAATAAATTTTAGAGTTTTGGACAAAGGTACACTTAAAACGTGTTATTGTAACATTCTTTCAATTTTGAAAATATATGATAGAGAATGTGTGTTGAATGAATTGCTATAACAAATCGGTATCTAACTTTTCATGAACAAAATAAAATTAACGCATTTTGGCTGTTACAATATAATCTAATAAACTTAAAGAGTACATATAAAAGTACATTTACGAGAAATTTATAATGCGTTTTACTTGTTTATGTCGATTTTTTTAGCCCATAGAAATAATGTTCACTGATGTTGAAGATCTATTCCACTAGTATACAATTTGAGTACCATTGATTTTTCAACAATATATTTCGCTGTGAAATTGATGCAATTTTTTTAAGCTCCTAATGTATACAAAATTCTCAAATATTCATAGTCTATACCGATGTATTGAAAAGAGGCGCATCATAAGATTCAAGAGACTTTCCATTTCGCAGTGTACACAATAATGGGCAGCTCAAAGTGAACCAGAATGCTTCTGGTGATTATTAAGAGCAAAAAAAAGCATTTTTATTCTTTTAAGCAATAGACGTGATTATAGACCGCAATTGCAGAGTGTTTTGATCAACTTATAATCCAAAATGCAGCAAGACCATTCATTTTGGGAAATCCTATTTTGTAGTGTACACAATAATGGGCAGCACAAAGGAAGCCAGAATGCTTCTGATAATTATCAGAAACAGAAAAACTTTTTTATTCTCTTGAGAAAAAAATATGATTATAGGCTAACGCATACATTGCAATTGCAGAATGTTCTGATTAATTTATACCTCAAAATGCAGCAAAACCATTCATATGATGTAGATTTAGTAAGAGCAGATCAACAGCAACGCACATTTAAAGCTAATTTCACTTATTTAATTGTAATTTATTTCTGCAATGATTGGTTGATATCTCAACACAAAATTTAAAACACTGAAAAACTTTATAATACAAAAAAACGCTGATTAAGTTTAATGCTGCCGTATATTTTCAAGACTGATCTTGTAATGAAAATGTCAGTGTGAAAAAGAGAAATCTCTTGTATAGAAAGATAAATATAGTGGCGCTAGCTGGTGAAACAAAATGGAACTATCGTAAAAAATGGCGCACTATGTTTGAATTCTCTGAATGCAAAAGATTTCGTTTCAATTTATAAAAGACAGAAGAAGAAGAAACAGAAGACTTCAAATAAATTTTGAAGCAACATCACTTGAAAAAGTTCCATGTTAAATGCATTATTGATTAAATTACACTTGAAAAAGTTCCATGTAGAATGCATTATTGATTAAAGTACATTTGAAAATGTTTTTTCTACAATAATTAGATATAATACAATAAAAAGCACTATGTTGTCAGAAAACAACTAGTTTTAAAGTAAACCTGGAAAATTAAATAGATTTTCGATATAGAAATTTTTATTTAGCTGATCCAAAGAGTACTTTATTGAGTACATTAAATTTTTAGCACAAATGTCGAGACATTGTTACATGCTTAAGCAGATTTAAATTAGCATTGATGTTAGAATTGTTGCCTTGTAGCTTAACAAAAAATTGTTTTATTGCAAATTTGTTTGATTTTTTTGATCTTTGTCACAAAATGTGTACTTAAAAAAATTTGTTTATTAATACGAGAATAAATAAATATCATAGTCAATATTGTGGCAATAGAAACTACACGGCAGGTCACAATACAATATTTGATTTTATGATACAGATGTAAGGAAAATACTATTTTTAAGTTAAAAAATGCGCTTAAAGGCGTAAAAAATTAAATGTATGTACACATATATGGGTAAAATGGAAAAAAATTCTATTTTTCATCAAATACTGGCGATAATTGAAGTGCTTATGGTACTTTTTTATAATAGATGGCTTGAAAATTGCTTAGAATGTTAAAAAACTAATCAACCTAGCTTTTTATTCTTAGAAAACAATATCTAAAATCAATTAGTATGAAATAGTTGGAAAACTTATGCATTCCTTATTTTTGCAAACTCAAATTTATATATACTGTACAAAGTACTTTTTAAAACATATAAATGAAACGTAAAAATTAAAAGGAAAGTCAAAAACTTCGACTATTTGAGACAAAGCTTGAAATTTCAATGAGATTACCTGTAAAACTAATAATTTCTAGNGGAAAGTCAAAAACTTCGACTATTTGAGACAAAGCTTGAAATTTCAATGAGATTACCTGTAAAACTAATAATTTCTAGGTCACTAGTGTTGTTAAGCTTTTTTGTTTTTTACTCTCGGTATTTTCAGGATAATATATCTTTCTTTGCCTAAGNTTTTTACTCTCGGTAACTTCAGGATAATATATCTTTCTTTGCCTAGGGTAAAGTCCTCGAATCCTTTTTGCTTTGTTAATTGATTATTAATATAAAACACTTTGAATATAGCAAAGGGTTAAATCACTAAAAAAGATGCAGCTCAACTAAAAAATATCTTAACGTTTTCAAGAAAATTCTTGTACTGAAAATGACAGTTCTTAAATAAGAAATCTCTATACATTCAAACATATTTTTGGTAGCGCCATCTTACGATACAAAGTAGTATTAATTTGAATGCTATTGTACTATGTTGAATTCGATTTTTTATCTTTTCAGACAAAACAAAACAAATTGACCATTAAGAAATTTGATTTCAATGTTTTATCTATGTTTTATTAAGTATAAATTAAAATGGCACTTAAATTTTAATTTTTTTTTTATAGTTTTCATAGTTTAATTGACTTAAGCACAAAATTAAAAACAGAAAACAAAAAAAATATTTGTCTTAATAAAATTTTCTGAATGACTAGTATTATTTCTTGTCTTTTTGGCTTTTTGTGGATCCAATTTTTCAAATTAAATCTATTTTTAGGCAGCTCAACAGAGCTAATCGTTCTTAGAAGAATAAATTTAGATTTTCTTATTATGTAATGTACATTGTGTACATTTGTTCTATTTCTTTTTTAAGATAACTTGTTTAATCATTTCTTCCCGTTCAATTGTCTACAATCTAAGTATAAAAAACAGGTATCACTAATAAAAAATACAAATTTTAAGTGAAATCGGTCTTTAAATGGCTTAACAGATAGAATTAAGGATACTTAAATTAAATATTTATATTGTTATGTACATTATGTACATCTAATGTTTTTTTGCATCAAAATATTTTCAAATACTTATGAAAAAATATAAATTCAAATACTTAATACGTAGTGTAGGCAATCTACATTACGTATTAAGTATTATTAATTGTTCTATTAATGTTTTTCTGCTTCAAAATCTCATCCATCCTAATGGTTCAATATTCGAAAGTCNGAAAAAATATAAATTCAAATACTTAATACGTAATGTAGATTGCCTTCTATTAATGTTTTTCTGCTTTAAAATTTCATCCATCCTAATAGTTCAATATTCGAAAGCCAAATTACGAGCATTTTGTAGCCAATAAAAATGCTATAATAGTTATATTTGATATTTTAATTTTTTTATTTGAAACAATATTTTTTTCTCAGAGAAGACTGCCTATTAGTGTACATTGTGTACACTGGTCTTGTAGCCATAGAGACATACTATTGATTATTCAAATTGATTTTTAAATGATATCAGCATTTTTTTGTGCAAATGGCGAAGATAAGATGATGTTTAGTAAAGCAAAGAGTTTTTTACTTCTACTAAAACTTTATAAAATTTATAAAATTTATTGGATGCCAGTCTAAGTTAGCAAAATCTTGTTAGTAAAATTGAAGTGCTGTCACAAAATGTAATTTTTTCAGGATTGACTCTAATTAATAAAATTTGAAAAAAGAGAGAAAATAATTTTTTCAAAAGTTAAATTGTTTATTTTTTTTGAAGCAAGCAAACAATTACCCATATTTATTCAAATAATTTGATTTTAATTTGATTAAAATACAGGTGTCCAGATTATTTTTTTTAGTGTGATGATATTGAGTTAATGCATATGTCACCACTGCACTGTTTTATTCTATGGTTGCCTAGTTCGTTGAAAATTCATGTAATTTATACAGTTTATTAGTTTTAATAGGTAAAAAGTTGTGTAGTGATCCTTCGGGGAAAATTTATAAGGTATTTATAGTTAAAATGAAGAATTTATTGTGTTCTCAAGCAAACTGACAATAAATCATAAGACTAAATAATTGAGTACTTGAAATTTTTAATTATTATTTTTAGAAATGAATGAGGAAATATATGAAACAGAGAGGGAACAGGACAAACACAATCCAATTACAAGGACTGATTTGTTTTTGAATACTGAAATCAGAACTACCAATTCGTCACCTACTCTAGAGCAGGAAAATGACTTGCTTAAGGATCCTTTGGATATGTCTTTTAATAACCAATCAACCAATGGTAAATTCTTGTTTTTGATTAAAAAAAAACTNTACCAATTCGTCACCTACTCTAGAGCAGGAAAATGACTTGCTTAAGGATCCTTTGGATATGTCTTTTAATAACCAATCAACCAATGGTAAGTTCTTGTTTTTGATTAAAAAAAAAACCNAAAACTTTTTTATTAGTACTTTTGTTTGTTATTTAATAAAGATGAAAACCAAATTTTTCAAGACTTAGAACCAGAATTTAGCAAGAGTACATCCATGATTGAGCACGATAATAATGTTGAAAACATGCCTGAAGGTACATTTATTAATGAATTTTGAAAATAAAATTGGCTTGAATTTTTTTCTGTATCTAGATAACAAATACAAGAAGCTCTGCAGAAAATTAAAGAACGAAATAGCAGCTTTAAATTTCAAAGTACATGACCAAGCACAATACATAACATTACTCAAAGATAAACTAAAAGACTTGATAAAAGCTAAAGATACAGAAGCTGAGAAGATGTCCAAAGCTCATATGGCTAGATTAAGCCAATTTCGAAATCTGATGGAAAATCTCACGGTTGAAAATAATAGACTTCTAGAGTACAAGAAAGATAACGATGCAATAATCAATGGCTTAGAGGAAATAGTGCTTACTTATCAAAGTGAAGTTGCTCGTAGAGAAGCTGACTCATACACAAATTACCAAAATAGTTCAGTCAAACGTTCCATTTTGTCTCAAGACTTGAATGAGCCAAACAATAAGAAATTTAAGAGTACACAAGATGATTATAAACAGGAAGACGCTTTATCAATATCAGATAGTGACGAGGATGAAATGGTACATAGCTAACATTTTANAATAGCATATCTTTATTCATTATTTTTTTTTTAAGGACGTTTCAACGGTACAAGTTGCTAATATGAGAATCATTCAAAAGTTATACGATAGGTTCATAACATTTGCTAAAGTATCATTACGGGGTTTGATTCAGCAGGTTCTCTATAGTTTAATTGGCGAAGAGTATCTTCTCTATATGTCAGCTACTGGATATTTGAATGGTTGTGAGAGACCTTCTGTACCTGACAACATTAAGAAGGCCATATTGGGTAAGTTATTATGAAGAATATATTTTATAGACATCAAATGTACATTAATGTGTCTGCCTTTTATGCTACAGAAATTTATAACACTGCATCAATTAATATGGAGACTACATGTAAAGACGAGTGGGGCCTTGCTGAAGTTGATGAAGTGGAAGAGCAAATCGAAGGACTAATCGAGAAAATGGTACAAGCAAAAGGAATTTTGTATGAAATAACAGAAGCACAACAACAAAATGTACTCAAGCATCTTGATAACTTGCAAACAAAATATCGTTAAACTAATTTTTTAGAGTACTAAAGAATTTTCAAGCGGATTATTTGAGAATATATTTTTAACTGGAAAATCAGAAAAAAAATAGTAGAGTTTTGAAATACATAGAAAATCTTAACAGATTCTGAAATCAACATTTATTTTTTATTGTTTATTGTATTTACTTTTTAGAGTACACTACAAAATAAAAACAAGTTCATTTAAACTAAAACATTTTGCAAGAATTTTATTTTCACTTCTCAAAAAACTTGTTTCGTTTTTTTTCAATCACTTCAAGATGTTTCGCGACAGCCAACTCTTCCTCATTCGTAATATCTCCTTGTAAGCCAGCATCTCTGCGAAGCTTTACAATGTAATTGTTGGCTGCATTATTCACGTTATTCATCAGCTTCTCCTTGTATCCAAAATCTGTGTACATTCCTACAATAAAAACAAATTGTTTATCAATTTAAAAGTTTGCTTAGGCTTTTTTCGAGATAAAAAATAAAACAATTTTTAATCACGTTACCGTTAGTCAACACAATTTCCAAATACTTTTAAATTCTATTATCTAAAAAATGTACACTCACTTCTAATATCAATCTTCAAACAACTTGGAATAGGTGGCCTGTTAAGTCCTTTTGCTTTACCGGCTGCTGTGCAGTACATTAGCATATTGTTGCCAATAATTAACTCCAAGGCTTTTCGCACTAGTTCGTTGAATGATTCCTTAGCAGCATTGTGTAATTGAATGTGCTTAAACTTGTCTATACCATATTCCGGATAGCCCGTATAATTGTATTGAGTGTTCTAAGAAAAATTGTAATTAGGAAAGTACACACAAAATATTTAGGTGACATATACAAACCATTTTATTTTTTTCTTCAGTCCCATCTTCATTATCTGAGTCAGAGCTATCTATGATTGAACGAGCAGTAAGTGACTTTTTAAAAGTTTTTTTCTTCAGACGGTTTTGCTCTGTTTTTTGCATTGGTTTCCTTGTGTTTTTTGAAAATTGTACAGTCTTTTTAGTAGGGTTTGACAAACTAGTTGAGCTGACAGAATACTTATTTGAATTCATCGGTTTTTCGTTCTTTCTAACCGCTAACAAAGAAGGATTATCCTGGGAAAATCAAATAAAGTACTTATGTTGGTAGTCTATGTACATTACATAACAAATCTATTTGATAATTACCTTTTGATTTACGACGTAATCTTTTACTAAAGAGATGTCATCCAGCATGATGTTACAATTTTTGGTTATTTGCGTAATATCAAAAGTACCCATAGACATTTTAATGTTCTTTAAAATGTTGAAATTATGCTCAGCTTTTTTGAATATCTTATTTTTCTCTTCAAGAGCCTCTTGTAGTTTCTGTTGAAAGGCAGATTCTTGTAACTGGCTTTTTCTTTCAATATTAGTCACCTTGCTCTTTGCTTGTGTGCACTCCAGCTCCAAACGACTTACATCTTCTTCTAGGCCAGCAACTTTTGATTCTAAACTAGAAAGTTCATAACACTTTTCCAAGTATAATTCTTCGTAGTCAATGCACATTCGTTTTTTGTTATGCATAAACAAATTTTTTTCTTTGCAGGCTCGTTTTGTAGATGTAGAATTGTCATAGCTATATGCATCCTTTTCAATACTATCATTTAAGGATCTCTCCATCGTTTCTAGAAGTTTTAAATCAAATAACTACTTGGTAAATAAAATATCTATTAAAGTACTCACTTATTTTTGGATATCTCTGATGGCTCATTCTATCCAGTATTTTGTTAGTATCTGAAATAAGTTTAGAATAACTTTTTATATCAAACAGTAATCAATTATGTTTCATTTCAAATTATGAATTGTTCATTGATTTATTCACTTACCCACAGTACTTCGCAGTAATGTATTTCTTATCTTGAGAATAGCAAATTGTTGTTATTTTTCTAGTTTATTGTTATTATTCGCGTGATTGTATTTGTACTGTCTTCAAACAACTTCTTTCACATCGAGAGATAATTTTATGTGATCTGTCAAAAAATTAACGCGCGAAAAAACAAATAGGTTGTGATATAAGTTCATAAATCTAAAGTGAATATTCAAACATAAATAAGAAATTTGTTTACCATAAAAATACAGAATTGAAAATAACTTGCTATCTAGCATATACAGACGTTTTAATTATTTTTGACGCTCGTATCATTTCAAATTACTGCTATTAGATTTTTTTGTTTATAATCAATAATAGAAAACCTTTTCAATATTTTATTGTTCATGCTAGTATGGCAGAAGTCAAAGAATCGCTTGCGTTGCCAGAGAATTTTTTGGATCCTGAAGCAACAGTGGATCAAGAAATAATAATCACCACCACGGAGAATAATAGCATACCAGAGCAAACATTAAATAAAGGTAATGATCGAAAATATTTTATATATGTACATTTCTAAGTTTAGAAGTACACTGACTCTACTTTAGACATGCAATTATTCAAATATTACCATTTCTCATGTATTTTTTTGTTTTATTTATTATAGGGAACTTAAATAATGCTAAAGAACACTTGCTGGATCCCAAAACTGATACGACAAAAGATTTACCAGTCGTGCTATCTAATTCGAGTACATCAAAAAATATGAAAATACAAAGTTTAGACAACTTGTCACTTGAATCCAAGCTTCAATGTAAGACATGTCACTAATACAAAAAATAGCACTAGTTTTTAGCTTTTTATTTTGTTTCAGGCAATAAATGTAAAATATATAAAAAAATGCTTCAAAAGAAGTCGGACGAGTTGGACGCAAAACAGTGGCTACTAGACGACAATGCAGAAAAGTTTTCACAAATTAAAGACGAAAAAAAAGAAATTGACCTAAAAAATGAGAAAACAGTTAAACAATTGATAGAGAATTATGACAAAAAAGTACACGATTTGGAAAGGGATTTGAAAAAAGCTATATCCGAGAGAAACGAGCTAAAATTAATGTCCAACACTGATAACGTAAAAATATTGACAAATATATACTTTGCTTTGGATAAATTTGACGACAGAGACACATTATTTGCTTTTGAGGACGTTGATATGCAGAGTACTCTTGAAGATAAGGTATTAAGCCATACTATATTTGTACATGTACTTAGTAATTACATCTTCATTTTTCAGATCACGGAAGATTTGAATACTTTGTCGTCAGATGAGAGTGGTAATGAAGAGGTGAGTTGTAACTGCACAATGATTTAGTCAAGTTTTTAAAATACTATTTCATTTTCACAATAACAGAATCAACTAGTGACCCTGCAAAAATTTTCTATAATGATGAACTTACTCAAAGATCTTGAAGTACTAGCTAGAATATCAATAAATGCACTGACAAAAAAGGCTCTTTATGAAATAATTGGAGAAGAAGTTATTTTGTACATGTCTGCGAAAGGACAGTTAGAAGACGAGAAAAGACCATCAATACCAACAAATATCAAAAAATCTATTCTTAGTAAGTATAGCAAAAATTATTAAGTACTTTAGATAAAGATTTGACCTGATTTCAGAAATCTACAATGATACGTGCAAGGATACAGAGGCAACATTAAGTGAGCTTGACGATACAATCGATTTAATTATCAGACAGGAATGTGAAAGAAGTGATACATCTCTAAAGTTGACGAAGGAACAACAGTGTTTAGCATTCTTGCGATTGCAAGATTTGAAGAAAAAAGGACATCCATAATAACGCACCAATGAAAATCAATTTCATCATTATTAAAACATTTTTTGTTTCTACACTAAATAGCTGGAAGAATATAATATAAAAAATCAATGATATAATAGATATTAAAAAAATATGCGTGCTTTTTTAAATTAATAAAATTTTAACGAAGTACTCACATAATATGTATTTTAATTTTGCAAGCAATACCAATGGCAATTTATTTCACACATGATCTACTCAATTTTAGCTAGCTATTTTTTCTTTTTAACCAAAAGTTAACTAGAATTCTTGATATTAAAAACTAAATAAGTAATTTTCTCCTGAAATTTGTTTTTATCATATGACATTTTTGTAGACTCATTTCTGAACTGTGTAATAAACCCGACAGCAGCTCTTCTCTAAAAGTTATAGTAATAAATAATTCAAGTATCATAAATCATTGCAATTGAAAAAAATTAATAGAATTTGNAGTTATAGTAATAAATAATTCAAGTATCATAAGTCATTGCAATTAAAAAAAATTAATAGAATTTTAATAATCTTAGCCTAACTTTAAAATATTGGGAAATCAGTGTACTCAAGTCTCACATTTGCTAACAAATATATAGTTTAAAAGGGTGGATATGAATTTCATAACATGTTTAATGACAAATTATAACTTCTGACGAAAATCCCTACAGTGTGCATAATTGACATAAGTTTCAGTTTCTATCCAAAACAAGAATTAAACATACTGTCGATTTGATCAAGCTGTGCAATATTTTGCTGGTTTTACCACCAGAATGTGCAAATAACATCAATGAATTACATAATTAAATTTGTCGGTGAATAATCTGGATCACCACACAAACCGGTGTCTTCACAACGCTCTATGGTAATATTACCTATTTCTCTTTCATAAATAGTAAATGTACTTTATATATCCAAATTTTGGTAACAATACTGAACTACTCGTTTGTGACAAATAGATAAGTCAATGGTAATACCCACAATGTATTAAGTTTATGCAACATTTCGTATTCATACGGTTTGCCCTTGATAATTGTGAATAATAAAATCAGTGTACTCTAAATTTGACAAGATAGGTTAAAAATTCTTCTAAAAGATTATAAATAACTTATTTTTTTATTCTGAATTTACTTTCACAAATAACAAAAACCAATAATACAATCAATCGCCTTGTCATTTCGTTCTCTCGAAATTTATTTTTATTTTATTTTAATAGTAATGTATATATGAAATAAATGTACTCTATGTGTACAAAATTTTACTAAAATTAAATTATTAAAAAAGTGCAAATATTACATTTTTCAATTATATTTTCAAAATATGTTCCAGTTATTTTTAACAAAAATTGTGGTGTTTTTGCCACATTTGCTTGTAAATATACTTTTTCTAGAGCTATTTTTCAGGCTTTTGTATGTGCACCATAAGTTGTGGTGAAAACAACACTAATTGCGCAAAATGTAGTAGAAAAATTATGCTTTTTTTTCAAGCACCAAGATATGTGG
>JXOU01015774.1:0-10224 GCA_001014815.1 Chaoborus trivitattus | reverse complement strand
AGTCACTTTTGAAAGGATATGTAATAGCTTTCCGCTATCGGTATAGCAAAAAGCTAAAATAAGAGCATTTTGCTTGCTACGTGTCCAAAAATAAATATATCTTCATAAACATATTTGAATTAATTTAACATTCTGTCAACTTACTTAAAGCTAATAATACGATATTTATTTGTATTTATGAAGTACAGATGGCATAGCGACCAATGAAACTTTTTAAAATGGTGGATTTTGAAATCCGAAAGTACACCTTGCATTGAGCTAATTTTTTATTTTTTCATAGAAAAATATTTATGGAATCTCATAAAAATGTCGTTTTTTGCTACTCTCAAATGAATCAGACAAAGTTATGTAAGAATGGAAGCATCAATAAAAGCAGGGGATTGATTTCAATAAAAAAGTATGCCGTCATTTTAGAATCCTCATAGCTCATCTTTTAATTTTATCTTACCAATTTTTAAGAAGTTTTGAGACATAATTCAAATTTGCCCGGAGCCCTTTTTATCCATAACTTGACCGTTGGGGCTCATATTTTTTAAAATTAGGGTTATTAGACTAATATTCTGCAACGTTTCTTAATACATTTTTGGAATTCTTTTTTTCAACCCACTTCAGTGGGTTATTTTCATTTCTCTGGAGTCACCAACTGGGAATATTTCGCTTTGGATAGTCGAAAAAAAAATTTCATAAACCATGCTCATTTATGTACTTCAATTTTAAAATGTATAAAAATAGAAAATCGAGTTGAGCCATAGAATTATTATATTTTTCGATAATAAAACAAAGGTAAAGTTATTTATTTAAAAATATGCATAGTTTTTATTCATATCATAGAAATAAAAAATATAAGCAATAAAAATTATCACAATAAAATGACTAAAAAAATCAGGCTTTATAAAGCAAAATGTGGTGACAGAATGGGAATGTCTAAAATTATATTTCATTTAATTTTTTTCCTCAATTCAATACGATATAAAATCAATCCAAATTGGTGCATAACAGATGAAAATTCTCTGATGATTCTAGAAACCGAGTAAGGATTTTGTATATCTTCATATTCGTAGATGCTGCAAGTCTGATCAATGTCACCAACATCCGTATTTATTCCACACAAATGTTGGCCAAATAATTTTGGCATTGCTTCTGTCGACAGGTGCGGATAAAATGTTTTAACGACAGATCTTTTGATTAAGGCAGCCGATGATCTTTTGTAGAAGACGTGATTCAAGTCTTCCGATAAACTCGATGGAATGGCTAAATACAGGTGATATTTTTGATTTGTACTAGCTGCACGCATTTCATTGATGTCCAAAATTAATTTCATTTTTGCGTATAATTCCTCCAGTTCAAGGCTTCCATATTCGTACATGAAAAATTGTTTGTTACGTCGGTATTTGTGACCAGTGTCTGGGTTAATATGAAGTGTTTTTGTACTTGGCAGCAGCAGGAAACTTTGTGGCATCATGTATACGTGACTTGTTATTAAATGGACCTACAAATAAAATGAATATTTTATTAAAAAAAATATGTTTTTCTGGAATTACCCTTGAGTTAACTTTTTAGATTTTGAAAATATCATCTAAAGTAGGTTCTCTATCTATAGTCACATTGAAAAACCAACAAACAAACAGTAAAAAATCTTAGAACAACTTTTTTTTATAAAAGCCCAAAAAAATAGTTGCAAATTACTCTTTAAAAAAAAATTGTAACAAATTTTTAAAATACTTGCTAAGTTGTCCCGAAAGCTGAGCTCTAAAAATCAAGAATTTGCCAAATGGGGGCAAGAGCAAATTTTATTTTATTTTTACTAAAAATAAAAGTATGCTGTTACTATTGGACCATCATAGCCCATTTTCTAAATGGGCATGCAGTTTAGTTATACATATTTAGTGGCCAACTTTGAAGAAGTATTTATTAGAAGTTAGACTAATTTTGAAGATAATCTGTTGGATATTACGGAATAGAGAAGGAAACAAAATTTTGCTGACATTAGAACGTGGACCTCTTTCAATCGCTTTCTCTAGTTTTGGGCGGTATCTGGGGCATACCGCCCTAGTGGACCTTCACTGACGGTCAATACGTGCTGGCTGACATAACATACAGTCGCATTCGACTTAACTAAAAGATTGACTACATACCATACTCGTACCAAACAATGCCCCATTTTTTCGATATAAGCTTATTCACTTTGAATAATTTATGCGGCATTTTTTGGTACGAGAATGGTATGCTTCGCAAAAAACAGTTAAAAGCTGTCGACAAAATAATAAAAAATACT
Source organism: Chaoborus trivitattus (assembly GCA_001014815.1). NCBI lineage: Eukaryota > Metazoa > Arthropoda > Insecta > Diptera > Chaoboridae > Chaoborus > Chaoborus trivitattus. Next base: position 7,949 of record JXOU01015774.1, on the reverse strand, counting down.
GCTTTTTCTAAAAAAAAAAAATATTTTTACAGAAAAAAAACCCTGTTTTTGTCATAAAAATTCCAGTTTACTCAAAAATGTTGGGAGAAAACTTGTAATTTTGGAACTAATTTGAAAAATTTGTGAAAAACTGATTTTTTCGGAAAAACTTGTGTTTTTTCAGTTTTTGCACCGAAATTCACCATTTTATCCAAAATTTAGGGGAAAACAAAGAACTTCGGCAAAAAATAATAAAAAACATTGGGGAAAAAATATAGTTTTTTTTTGGAAAAAAACATATTTGTTTTATGGAAAAACCGTATGTTTTTGAAATCAACCAGATTTTTTTTGGAAATTTTGTGTCATAAACTGTGAAAAACTGAACTAGACTACACTGAAAAAAAACAGAATCACCAATGAATCCAATCCACTATTTCAATTTTGGAAATTCTAGTCAAATTCAGTTCATTTTTATCACATCCATTACATTTTTTCAATTGTCATTAATTTTTGTCCATTTTGGTAAATTCTTTCTATTTTGACAACAATTTGTGGTTCGCTTTTGCCCATTCTTGTTAATTTCGTTATTTGGGGTTGGATTCAGTGGTATTTTTATTTAGTATTTTTACAGTCCACCCAAATACGGTTTTTTGTCCGTTTTTCCCAGTTTGTGATCCAAAATGCAAAAAAAAAATCTGGTTTTTCTCCAGAATTCTTCCTTCGTTATTCGGCTGGTAAACTCGCAACTAGCCATTGTGTGAGTGAATGTTCTTTATTTCGACCATCCATCCCGGTTTACCAGTCCCCAGTCCCCATTTTCAATATTTTTCTTAACAGGCTGCAACTATACATGCCAACTGAAAAAGTTTTTCACCAAAATTCTTAGTTTTTTTCTTAATTTTGCAAACAAAAACTGGGATTTTTGGTACAAAACCTTGTAAAAACAGTTTTTTCGAAAATAAACGGTTATTTGGTCAAGCCCGTTTTTTGTAGAATTTTGGGTTACAAACAGGGAAAAACTGGACTGGACTGATTTTGGATGTACCTGAAAAAAAAACAGAATCACCACTGAATTCAACCCTTCTTGTCAATTTTGGTATATTTTAGCCTATTTTTGTCAATTCTTATCCTCCTTGTTATGTCATATTTTTTCAGATTGGTTAAAATTATTCAATTCAAATACTAATTCGTAAATTTTAATAAAAGTTCCGTCATTTTCGACGTAACGAATCTGACTAATTTTTTTTAGTAAAATTAAATTTTGAAAAAAATAGGGTAGTCAATCTATTAAAGACATATACCTATTAAAAACATATGGCTATTGAGAATATTATTTTAGCTAAATTTTGGTTCAAATCTTTTAATTAAAAGATTAGAACCAAAATTTAGCTGAAATAATATCTTTAATTGCTCATAATAGCCATATGTCTTTAATAGGTATATGTCTTTAATAGATTAACTTTTCTAGTAAAAACGAAAAAAAATTAAAATAAATTGTTTTAATTTAAACTCACCTGCAATGTATTGGACCTTATTTGCATATATTGTGAAAAATGGTCGGCCAATTGGACGACGCTACCCTGGTGTACAAATCCATAGAAAATTGTTAGTATTATATTGACCGCGTACCAAATTTTCATCAAATACTTTGAGCTGACTTTAGTGCACAAAAATTTTCGATACAAAAATTCCTTCATGTAATTGTGATGCCTAAACGGGTAGGATGAACAAAATCCTGTCTGAAGCTTTGGTGCGTGCAGCAAAATAATTGGTAGCGTGATTGGAATCAAAAACCTTGGTTCTTGGTGATTAATGAATGAAAGGCAAGCTAATGGAAAGGCTATCGCTGACAACATGAGACCGACAAAAGACTGAGATCTTGGCAAATAAGCGTACTGTTTGATTCCTAATCGATAGGCCATCATTCCCATAGAAAATATTGCAGAAATTCCCAAAATATTGTACAATAATGGCAAGTTGATTAGTAAATGTAGAAAATGAGAATGTTCGCCATGTTCTTTGGTATTTTCTGGATTAATGTTGTATCGAATGAAATTCAGGGGCGTCACAATAAAATTATTAATGTCAAAATCGAATTTTTCAATTTCGGGAACCGTCAAATAGCCAAAATAGAATGAATCAACAAGAATGAAAAATACAAGCGAAGGAATGGCAGAAGCTATGAACAGTCCCATTCGTAGATTAAAATCTAAAAATGATACCGTCCGACTGCCCATTCCTCGAAGCAGCCAATGAAAAACTAATGGCAGCCCAAATAAAATGAAAGTTGGACGATTAAAGACTCCAGCCACACATAGCGTACTAATCAAAATACATTTATTGAATGAATGAGACGGCAAGGACAGTCTTAATTTGTGGAACCTCACTTTGTCCACTATTCTCACAGCTTTTTTGTACTTGTTGTCCAGAAATTCTTTTTGGAAAATCACTGTGTTTGAATGAATCATACAATCGCTGACAATGTACAGTACAACCGAACAAATGGCCATTTCTATTGTATTCGTAAATGTCCTTATTCCGTACACAAGAATTACATAGGAGCTGGCTAAGGTCAGAAGACGGAACTGATACGCTAAACCATAAGACACACAAGTTTTGTACAGGCTCCAATCATTTAAAAACGAAACGGCACACATTACAAGTCTCGGAAACACCAGCAAGAAATAGCTGTTTCTCAAATCTACATCCAGATAGTGCTTTGTGTACATGGAAATGAACCTCATGAAATTCAACGGTATCCTTATTCCAAAATATGGAATTGCCACTGATCTTATTGGAAAAGTTGAGTTGAATTCCCATGTTCTAGTAAACTCCAGCCCGTATTCATCACCTGAACAAACATAAACCAATGAATTAATCGCATAAAATCAATAAAATTAACATACCCGTCATCACTTCAACCGACTGGAAAAATTCATCTGGATGGATATAGCCTGTTTGTGGAATAAAAACAAATATTACACGGACTGCGGCTAGTATGAAATAGGAAACTAATGATCCATCTTTAGGTTTTATGGGTTGTTGTTGGTGCATTGTTATTTTTCACTGTCGTAGAATTAAAATCGAGGAATAACTATTTAAGTTCAGTACTAAATCACTTCATAGTGACTTTAATTCTAATATTTTCATTGAATATAGGTATTTAGCACTGATTTTAATTGATAATAATAAATTATTGGGACAAAAACAAAACGATCGGCTGTCAAATTTGACAGTTATACTTATACAGAGCGTTTCGATATGGCGGATTATTATTTTTACTCGCCAATTTGGCTTTTGTCGTAAAACGGAGGAAGACAGTATTTCGCCCTACAGTAAAACGATGAGGAATGCTGTATAAAAAGCTGTTAAATTGTTGTAGAGCTTTTTTGATGAGATTGTGTATAGTGTATTTTCTGCTGCTTCCAGTATTTAGATCCTGAAAGATGGCCTCAAATAGTATATAGAGTAAATTGAGGGGTGATTGTTTTCTAATTTTTTAAGTATGTATATATAGGTCTAACTTTTCCCATTTTTTTTTGGAAAATAGCTTATAACTTATTACAATTAGTATTCGGCTTTCGTGAAGATCCAACATTGGCAGCATACTTTCATTTTGAGTGTTTTTCTTAAAATATATTAATTCTTCAATCGTAACAAAACTTTGTAATATGATTCTTTGAATCAGTATCAACAAAATTGACATAATTTTTATGATAAAATATTTTTAATGGCTCAAAAAAAAATAGTTTCTAATTTCGGCTAAACTTGGTAGAGTTGGGGTCTCAGTCTTTTCAAAAAAATACCGAAGAAATAAAAAAAGTGATATTAAATTATGGCTCCTGCCTCCTGGTCCTGGTCATATTTGATGCTTTATTTTCTTAAGCTTTATTTCTTTTAAGAAACGTGGCAAAAAGCTTACAATCAATCCATTCTTGAATTTTCATTAAATTTTTTCAACTTTTGATTTTGCGACCACTTTTTTTAAAAAACTGATTTTTTTTCACCATCATTGTTTTGATGTAAACATTTTAAACTTTGAAATAAACTTTAGAACATATTTTATCGGTATCATACCATTAGGCCAAAAAATCAGATGACCGAAAAAAAATAAAGACTGAAAGAAAATAAGGCCGATTGACCAAAAAGGCAGAAAATAAAAGGACTGAATGACCCGAAAGGCCGAATATTAATTGATATAAATAACAATTTTTATTATGATCATTCGGCCTTTCGAGTTTTGGCCACGAGTTTCGGCCTTCGGTTATAGAATCCATTTATATCATAAATATAAATACAAAATTAAAATATAAAAATATACCGCGCTGACATCAAACAAAGTCAGTGTACCAAACAAAGTCATATTTGAATATTCTTTTTCAATTTTCTGAATTAAAAATACAATTTTTACAATGTACATATTTCAATGTTTGTATATTTGTGTCTTGCCGTTTTTTGTCCATTATAAATCATATTAATCCTGTTTTGTAATTTTTGTAGTCAAATTTATGTTTTCCAAATAGTTATGATTTATGTATAACTATTTGGAGAAAACAAAGTCATAAATGTAAAAACTGGCTAAAAATGTTAAAACAATAAATCCAAAATTCCTGAAAAATATTTTAAAATATTTGATATTGAATAGTGAATTCAATTTTTAAATGTCTAACAAGTCTTATAACTCCAAAATATGTAACAGTAAATTATCTTATTTCTATTCAAACAAAACGCATTTAAAGGTTAAGGTGCTAAAAAAATTTAAGGTGCTAAAAAGATACGGTAAAAACGGTAAAAATTTGGTCCCTTGGATTTATGCAAACTAGAATTATCTTTTTGTCCGATTTCCTTGAAACTTGGCAAGCATTTAGAGCTATTTATGTGGTGATAGTGGCCGAAGTTTTAGATTTTGTGGCCTTCTTGTTCATTTTTTTTATCTAGCTCAATATATTCTCTGTCTTTTCTAGTCCTATAATAGATTTACAAAAACACTGATTGAAAAATTCAAATATTGCTTATAGATAAATCAAAATGCGACTTTTGAGGTTAAAGTAACTTTAAATTTTTGGAATTTTTAATTACTTTTCTTATAATTTACCTTGCTAGGTACAGGTAATCCTTTCTTATGATTGATATATATTTATAAACGAAATAATTATTGCCAATACTGTTTTTTCATATTTGTCTATTTATACATTAAAAAACATTTTTACTATTTATTGACTGCATATTACTGTACAGGTTCAGGGATGAATACAAATAATTTTGAGTGGTAGATAACGCTAAATATAATGTAAAAAATGATATCCCTTGTGAAAAATTTACATAAGGAAAACATAGTTTTTCTTTATGTTTATGCTTTAATCTATTTAACCACAATTTACACTAGTCAGTTGGTTAGTCGTGGTCGTTGGAATAAGTTGTCGTTTCGGATAAGTGAAAATCGGTCCAAAAATATATATTTATAAAAAAACTTATTGGATTAATTAAGAAAAGGATTCATAAAAGTATAGTTATAAAAAGCATATTTTTCTAAAAACAATCAACATCATCAAACGACTATTAAGTGATTTAGTGACAAAAATTCTCAACGCTAATTGAATTAAAATTAAAAATAAAACAGTTTTCCAGGTCAAGATTCCAATTTTTATGGCAATTTGTGTTGATGGTAAATCTAATTATTTCTTGGGAGCTGTTCAGTAATTAAGTAACGCAAAAATGAATAAAAAATAATGATGTTCTATCCCAAATATCGATCACAATTTGTATGAACCACTCATAAAAATATTCTCAATTTTTCTTCTACTATAGCGTTACGTGATTTATTGATGACACCCATTTGCATGTGAAAAACTACTTTTACCTACTTTTGCCGATACTATTTTGTAATCAATTTATTGAGTAGGTTATGTAAGATTTATAGAGTAACTAGCCATAAAATTCCTATCTCAGTGTTTTAATTAGCAATTTTATTAGCAATGAGGGAGGCATATAATTGAAATGACCAACTATAAATTACAATTGGTCTTCCATGTTTCCTGCATCTAAATCTAAATCGATGTTTGACCTTTTGATTCATGACTTACCCTTATCGTATTCATTCCATTATATCCTTCGTCTTTTTCTATCAGGACTTTTGGCGGTGTATATTTCACATTTTGACTTTTCGCTTATATTACATGATGCAAAAAATGTAAAACCTATTAAATGTTTCAAATTGTATTCCCTCGGTGATTAGTAGAAGCAATATGCTGAAAATCGTGAATAAATAACGCTATGAACTCAGGGGGAGGAGAGTTTTCAAGAGCTTTCGTGACGGTCTGTGACGTACAGGGGACATACAGAATTATCTTTAAAATTCCTAGACTACTGTGACATTAGTAATTCATCTTAAAAATGTTCATAAATATTTTTAAATGAGGGTCCAGACATTAAGCGTGACGTAGTAATGGGGGTTAGGTGTATGAACAATGTGACGCTCATGTGATAAGAGGGAGAGGGATGCAAACGGGCATTTCTAAGACCCCATACCTTAAATCCTTAAAACATGTGACTGAATTTTCTGAAAAAATTATTTTAATGTAAAAATTAAATTAATTTAAAAAATAGTAGATCTTGGAAAAAAGCTAAATTAGGTCAGCTTTTTTGCTTTTAGCAAAAAGCTATATAATGTCTTCACAAAAAACGGCTTTCAGAACGAAGTGTCTCTCAGGAGAGAGATTAAAAAATTGTGCACACAATGCCGGACGTAGCTTTTATCCAATCTTTGAACACTATAAATTCGGAGATGAGCTATGAGGATCCAAAAATAGCTGTAGACTTTCACTTTTGCTTTGACTTATTTTATGGTTAGATCTGTAAAAACTTGCCAATATAATTAACTAGACTTATGACAAATATCACGATATAGTTTGTTTTATTAGATCTCAAAAATAGCTGCACTCTACCCTAAAAAAATTGATTTGGACTAAACTCATAATACTTGTACTGCTTACCAATTTATTCTATTGTTGGGCCAAAAAATAAGCCTTGAAAATAAAGAAATAGTCAAATCGTAGCCGGGGCAATTTGTTTTCTTTTCTCACTAAAAGTGACAGTATGCCGCCGCTATTGCATCCTCATAGCTCATATTAGACCTTACACTTCACCTTTATTAACCTATCTATGTACCAATTTGTGTAAAGATCGAATAAAAACTACGTCCAGTATCGTGTGTAACAATTAAAAAAAAATCAAAAATAATCAAAAATCTGGATTTTTTTTCAAAAAAAAAAAAATTAGATTTTGTTTTTCAAAAAAATAGATTTTTTTTCCAGAACAAAACTGAATTACCACTGAATCAAACCTATTAATATTTTAAAAGGTTTGATTCTAAAACAAGTCAAGCGTAAACGCATATGGACAAAGAAGCTTCAATGAATAGAAACAAAATATAACAGTACAGTAAGGCGNGAGTCGATACAATATAAAGAGCTCATAATATGAGCTTCTTTGTAAAAAGTTCAAAGTTCTAATTTGTCGACTTTTAAGGTACATTTATTATTGGATGTGTGGAAAAAAGCATGCAATCCATTTTTGGATTTGCTTTTAAAGTAGTGAAAAAGAACATGGAATGTTTAGCAGCATTTAATCTTATTTCCATTTGGTTTTATAACCAGATTTAGTCATTTCATTTTGACATTTACTGTACAACAGTTCTGGGATTAAATTGTGAAAATTAGTTCCTGTATAACAGTTGTTGCTAATTTTGTATACAAAATCTTAGATTTCTCGCAAAATAAAACTAAATATAAATATTTTAATCAGGATAAACACTTTTATACCCTCCTTATACACTCCTTACAGTAATACTTCGATTTTTTTAACCCTCGAGATTTTTATAATGTTTCGATTTTATTAACGTTTCCTAACCTCAAAATGTGAACAAAACAACAACCCATACTTGCCAAATATACAGATTTATCTGTATTTAT
>JXOU01015724.1:0-11347 GCA_001014815.1 Chaoborus trivitattus | reverse complement strand
TGTGTTGTGTGTGTGTATGTGTGTGTGTGTGTGTGTGTGTGTGTGTGTGTGTGTGTGTGTGTATGTGTGTGTGTACATGTGGTTGTATATGTGTGTATACATGTGTGTGTATACATGTATGTGTATACATGTGTGTGTGTACATGTATACACTGTGTGTGTACATGTATACACTGTGTGTGTACATGTATACACTGTGTGTGTATGAGTATGAGTTTGTGCGTGCTTTCATGTGTCTCAAAAAGATTCTTAATTTTTCCCTTAATGTTAAAAGAGGCGCTAATCAACTGATCTACATTTGAAAAGATAAGTAGTAAATTTTACACCGATTACTATAAAAATCAATGAAATTTATTATAACTACACTTCATATTTTTGATAATTTTTGCATCGTTTATTTTCTTTTACAAAAAATCCCAAAAAAAGTCATTAAATATTCTTTACATGAATTATGATATTGCCTCCAAAAATAGATTCCGCAAACAATATTTTGCCTCGTTTGTGTCGAAGAATTTTATTCATAATTTTCTCCAGTAGTTGATGAAAAAATAGCAAAATAATAATAAATTTGCTTATGGTTGGTTTATGATGTTAGATAGTCATTTTAATTTTTAATGAAGCACTACAAAATGTGTAATTCATATGTTTGACATCCGGAATAAAAATAAAAATTTTTTTGTTTCATAAATATTAAATTTTTAGCTTAATTAGAATAAAATCTTTAGTTTATTTTAGGCTGAAGGCTTGCTTTTTTATTGTAAAGCAAAAAGCTATATAATATGCATCTAAAAGTGACTTTCAGAACGGAGCGTCTCCCAGGAGCGAGAGCCATATATCTGGACCGATCATGATCTCCTGATCAAAAAGCTGTCTGTCTGTCCGTCTGTATGTGCGTCCGCAATATTTTACGTCACGATAACGGACGTATCTTTCGTCCGATATTTGCAAACTACAGTGAAAGTTCGAAGATGGGCTATGAGGATCCAAAAAGGGCGGCAGACTTTCACATTTAGTGTTTTTCTCAAAACTGATGCCCTGACATTATTAATGCTTTATCAAACTTGACTATATGATTCTAAGACCAATGCAATGGCAAAATATCATGGAACAATTTTTCATGAAATCTTAAAAATGGCAGCAAACCTTCCTTAAAAAAAAATCTCAAACTGAAAATACTTGCACAGTTTATCGATACAGTGGGTTCTCTCTATAGTCACATTTTTAATAATCACCAATGTGATTATAGAGAGGATTTCCATTTTTAATTATGAACAAAAATATTTTTTGACATGCTTTTGTGATAGCTCTTAAATGTCTAACCATGTTTTAGTAAAGAAAATTCATCATATGGTTCGTTGTTGCAAAGATTTTTAACAAAATTCTTTTTATAATCACAATATACATATAATCATCGGTTTTTTAATGTGACTAGAGAACCTACTGTAGTATTAAGGTTCCAAAAAAACAGTCCTAAATGTCAAGAAATGGCCAAATGGGAGCGTTGGCAAATTTGTTTTTTTTTTTTAATTTTTCTTACTAAAAGCGAAAGTATGCAGCCGTTATTGAATCCTCATAGCTCATTTTCGAACTTGCACTGTAGTTTTATTACACCTACCTATTTACAACATTTTGCTACTGGAAAAATCTGTTATTGTCAAGATTTTTTGAAAAATCTAGATTTTTCAAGATTTTTTGAAACTTTTAGATTTTTCAAGACATCTTGATTTTTTGAAAGATCTTGATTTTTCAAAACATAGATTTTTAAAAGAAAATCTTTTTTCCCAAAAAATTAGTTTTTTTTTTTTTTTAAATCCATATTACCTATATTATATTATACAGTAGTAAAGGTTCATAAAAAGAAATCACCATTAAAAAAAACACAAATGTTAAAAAGTTATCCTTAAAAGTTAAAAAGAAACATTTCTTTTTAGAGATCTTGTTTACAATTATTTTAATTGTGGAAATTTTGCTTAAATGGTGTACAATGTACATTCATGTAATATAATTAATTTTTAGTAAAGAACAACTCTGAAATGCTGAAATAAAGTGCAAATTTTCATAAAATATTCATAAATTGAGGTTGANTGCAAATTTTCATAAAATATGATCAATTAATGTTGGTCTAAGTTGAAGATAGAAATTCTCAAAATTTAGCATTTTTATAACTCTAATATCAATCAGATCGCAATAATTATGGATTTACATGAAATTTACTAAGACTTCGTCAACTCAATATTGTTTAAAATTGGTTTTTCAAAGTTTCTTTTTAGGGATCAAATTTCCTCTCAAAGAAACAGTAGAGTTTCTTTTAATGGACTTTAACTGTATTATATTGTTGGTAAAAAACAGATTTTATGTAAAAACCAGTTTTTTTTTTAAATGTTGGGTCAGAAACAGAGAAAAACAGACATTAAAAATATGCATTAATATTTTAAATTAAACTAAAAAAAGTTCAACTTAATTCAAATTTGTCCATTGTTGAAGGAACTTGTATACGCGTGGCAAAAAGCTTGCAATCCATTCTTGGGTTTGCGTTTAGTTTTTTTGGAAACAAACTAAAACTATTTATAAAGATTTCTGCTTTTTGCGATGGCAAAAAACTAATACATATCCTTTCAAAAGTGACTTTCTAAACGGAGTATCTCCCAGGGGCGGGAGTATGTTTTCTCCACCGATCATTACCTCCTGATAAAAAAAACTGTATGTCCGTCCGTCGGTCAGATGCTCACGATACCGGCTGTAATTTCCATCCGAACTTATTAAAACATTCAGGGATGATAGGTCTTATAGAGATAAAGTTTATGGGCTATATGAACCAATAGCGGCAGCAGGCTTTCACTTTTAGTGTTTTTCTATAAATCAATAGATTTGTACTAATTTTTGAGATATGATTAATCAAGTATTAACAAGTATTAAAAAAAATTGGGGAACTAATTTTAAAAGAGAGTCCGTAAATGGCAGTGTACTACCCTCCGAAAAACGAAACTTTGTGTGATTAAAGTCTAATAGTATCATTTTACCAAAACATGAGCCCTAACAATCAATAAATGGCCAAATACATACCCAGACTAATTTTAAAATTTTAAATTGTTTTTAAACTTTAAAAAAATTAGTATAGGCAAATAGTAACCTAATGTAACCAAAGATAAAATTGAATGGATGTGAGGATCCAACAATGTGCCACCAGACAACAAAGTTTTGTAAGAATTGAAGCATTGATACAAGCAGATCATGGATTTAAAGCAAAACACTGAAAGTAAAAGTATGCCACCATTGTTGGATCCTCATAACCAATCTAAGTTTAAAATTTGCTATCAGGGCCCTATTCAGACTTTTTTTCAAAATATATTTAAAAATATTATAAAATAGTTGAAGTTATTGTAACTACTTTGGAGGATCCTAGATGGATTTCCCAATTTTATCTTTATCTCTCAAACGACCGAAACAAAATAAACATTCCATCAGGCAAATAAACAAACAAACAGTTCTTTACATATATAGTAATATTTTATTTTATGTGCAATGTAACGCATTTCAAATTACTTCCGTCTTTAATTTTTATGCCTTTTTTGTATACTAATAAACTCTTAAAAAATTATAAATTTTCTTTCATTTTTCATCTTTTTTCTGCTCACAAACTATTTACCAAATGTTTTGTTGTAAGGAATGAAATGAAATAATAATTCATAAAACAAGATGCATCTGTAATTGCATCTACAAACACATTTCAACATTTATGAAATAGCATCACACCCACTATTTGAACATTAAGAGAAACTCTGCAGCACTTCCATGAAACGAACGAATGCTTGAAATATAAATGAAGTAGTGAAGGTACTTTCCAACTTCTTAATTGTTTAATTTATTTGTTTTAATTTCAATTTTGTAGAAAATTTGAGACATTTTGTTTCCACAAAATTTATGTCAATTTCCCTTTTAAAATACAACAATCATCATTTAATGGAGGTCGATTTTATGAACATAAAATTTTTGGAATCTTACTATGCTCTTATAAATCTTTCTGTACATATGGTTTTGAGTTAAGGCAATTTGAGAAAAGTTTTCTTTGTTAGGATGAGATTTATTGACAAAAGAAAATATTTTCAAAAAATTCCTTTGAACGAATATTTGAACCACCAAATTTTTATTGTATAGCTCATGCAGAGTTTCTAAGTGTTGTATCTAATCGAAAAAATACGAAATAAATAAGTTTTGATAACTTTTTAATCAATTCCACTGCAAATTAGAAAATTTGTTAGAGTGGCAGATTACCATGCACTAGGGTGCGGGTTCGATTTCTGCTTCTGGTGATTAATTTTTTGTTAGAAACTGGCTAGAATAGAGCCTTGAAGACAATAATGGAGCAGTTCATCGGAAATTCTTATAAATTGAAACTAAATGGTTATAAAGGCTCATGTTAAATAAATAAATAATTGAAGACACACATAAGTTGATATATAATTTATCCTAAAATTTAGCTTAAAGATTAACTATGGGATCCAACAAATGTGTGACTGATACCTGTTTTAATAGATTGATTTTCTAATAAACAGAGCTTTAATTTGAAGATGAGCTACGAAGACTCAAAAATGGTGAAATACACACAAAATTGTTTTATCCAACTTGACTATATGATTTATTTAACTAATAGAAAAAAATCATGAACAATTTTTCTATGAAATCTCAAAAATTACCGCAAACTTTCTCCAAAAAAAAATTGATATGGACCAAACATAAAAAAACTTGCATAGTTTATCAATAGTATCAAGATTCCAAAAAATCAGCTCTAAAATCAAAAAATAGCCAAATGGGAGCGTTGGCAATTTTTTTTTTTTTGAAAAAGTGAAAGTATGTCGCCGTTATTGAATCATCATAGTTGAACTTAATTTAAATCTGTCAACTGTTTAAGGAACTAGTATTATTACATGCATGGCAAAAAGCTTACAATACATTCTTGGATTTGTATTAAGTTTTTTTTAGCTATCCAACTTTTAACACTTTAAATAGTCTATGTTTGAGCATATTCAACTTTTAACTTCAATTTGGTTAAAAATAAAAACCTACAAAAACTTTATAAATGTAAATAGTATGATGAACCTTTCTCTGTTTATGCATATGGATTTCATATTTGTAAAAGCATACAAAATAAAGAAATAAAAGTGAATAACACAAGAAACCCATTGTAATTATGATAATTTCTTCATTATTATTTCAAGAGTTCCTCACTTAACATTTGAATATCAAGAAAAACACAAGAAAAACGAAAACAAAAACAGAGACAGACGTTCTTACGATTGAAGACAGGATTTAAATGCGGGATATCGGATAAAAATAATAATAATAATAATAATAAACTTATAAATACAAGAGTTAAGATAGGAATATGGGATAAGATGGAAGTAATGAAAAAAATACATATTATTTATATTTTTTTGAAATTATTAAGAATAGAATTAGAAGGAATATTATGGGAATGAATACATTAAAATGCTTTCCTTATAAAGGGGAAGTCGTAAAATTACTTTCTGTCATCAAAACCTGTTTGAAACATCAATATTCAAGCAACATTATAATTCTAACCTTTTTCTATAAAATTTTTAGTGATTCAATCGCGTCCAAATCGAATGAAATTTTTCTTAAAATATGCCAATTGTTTTATTTTATATGGCAAGTCCGACTTGACCTAATATGGAAGAAAATATTAATATTATACATATCAGTAATGGTGCCGCCGATAAATTAATTGAAATTATCTATCGATTTTAAACAAGCTATCATTTTTATGTTATTTAATTTAAAAAAAATTTCTAAAATGTCTAGAATTTTTAAAATTTATAATATGAGCCCTCAAAGTCAAGAAATGACCCAATGGGAGCCGAGACAGATTTTATTTTTCACTAAAAGTGAAAGTCTGCCACCGTTATTGAATTCTTATAGTTCATCTTTGAGCTAGCACTACAACTTTATTACACCTATCTATACATACACCAATTTATATTAAAATCGGATAAAAACTACGTCCGGTATCGTGTGCACAATTCAAAAAATCTTGATTTTTCAAAAACTCTTGATTAATCAAAAACTCTTGATTTTTCAAAAAATCTTGATTTTTCAATAAATCTTGATATTTGTAAAAAAATCTTGATTATTTTTAAAAAATCTGGATTTTTGGAAAAACCATATTATATATACTATATTGGAAAAAACAAACAAATTTATTGGGAAAAACAGAATTTTGTAAAAAATTTGAGTTACAAACAGGAAAAAACTGACCAAATAATAGACTGACTGAACTCTGGACTGTAAGAAAACCCATTGATATTTTAAATTAAACTAAAAANGAGTTACAAACAGGGAAAAACTGACCAAATAATAGACTGACTGAACTCTGGACTGTCAAAAAACCCATTGATATTTTAAATTAAACTAAAACAATTTCAATTTAATTCAAATCTGTCCACTGTTTAAGGTACTTTTATTATTGGATGCGTGGCAAAAAGCTTACAATCCATTCTTGGATTTGCATTTAGTTTTTTTTTTAAACTTTCACTAAAGATATTGGGATTTTATATTTCCAAAAAATTCCTAAAAAGTGGAAAAAATATAAATTATGTATAAAAACGACCATATTTTTCACAAAATTTATTTTTCAAGTTTTCAGTTTTCCTGACAGAAATCCAATCTGTAATATATAAGAAACATTATAATGTTTTTTGTATTTTTTAAAACTTTAATACAAGATACTAAAAATCAAATCAGCAAAAACTACCATTTTTGATAGCTTAATTTCATTTGCTTAGATGTCACAATAAAAATGTGGACAAATTTCCTAGTATTTTCAAAAAAAAAGCATTGTACCCATATTCTACTAACCCTCATTATTATTTTTATCGTAATCTAATACAACAAAATATAGTAAGAACAAATCCTAAAATATGCTTTCTGAATATCTAATGAATTATGTACAATAAAGAAAACAAATCCATTAGAAATGATTAAATTGATTGATAGTATAGTAGGTGTATCCAAAATAAACTCTTCGTACCTACAATTGGTAAAGAAAGAACGTTTTAAAACTAAAGGGAAAATTATATTTATTAACTCTGTTTTAAGTTCTAACCACTTGAGGCTAAATATAAACAATGTCTGTCTTTAACATTTGTCTAAATTTGTCTTAAAAACGTGAAAGACTCTAATTTATGGGGCAATTATATAGGAATAAGTGCTTGAATGGGTAAAATATAAAATATGTCTGTAAACAAGTATTATTAATATTATAGGATTAACATCAAAAATCATTTGAAGTGTGAAAGAAGTCCTAAATTGGAGAAGAAAATTGTAAAGGAAGGAAGTCGTAATTGGCTTCCTTTATTGATAGTGTTATAATTGATTCAAAGACGATATGAAATTTTGATTGAAAAAGCAAGCAGGTAGCTTGAAGGTCAACATTGCTGACTCATAATTTATTTAGTGGTAAAAATATTTGATTCACTTTGTTTATATATGCTTCATATTTCTGAACATTTTTCTGCTGACGATAGGTGTTTCACATTTTTTAATTAGCATGACAGAGCGAATAACGATCTGCTGTGAGGCATATTATTAATTGGGCCACGATAATAACCTAATTTATTTCTTTGTTAGTGATGAACTTTATTGTAATTAGCTATTATTTATGCTTTTCGTGCATTTAACTTTAATTGAGATGCATTATAAAATTTATAATTGTCACAATGATTCATAAATTTATTTAGCATTAACTAATGGATTTAACTAGAAAATTGCTCTCCATAATTTTACATTTTACTCTTAATATAACATTTACAATTGGTAGCGGTGGTACAATGGTAAGTTAAAAGACTTACCCTCCCGATGTCATGCATTCGAGTCTCAGGGAAACAGATATTTTTCAAGTGTTCGATATTTTTTTCAATGTTCTAAATTTTACAAAATGTTTCAAATTTTTCAAATGTATCAAGTTTTTCCAATTATTCAAAGTTTGCAATTTTTTTGCAATTGACGTTGATATTGAGTTTCCTTTAATCATAAGATATTAACCGGCTAAAAGACTTTCGGAAATCAAACTGTTATAGAATAGAGTTGTAACTAATAAGTCAACCTAACACTGAAGGGAACACTCAGCATGTTCTTCTGTTGACAACACATCTCCAATAGTATTTTTACTGATAATATTATGTATTTATTGTAAGTTATGGTCACGCACCGTAAACGCCAAAAATCTTTAACATGAAAATATGTCGCCATATTTAAATTCTATTTTAGTTTATACTTTGCACTACCTTCCTACATATTTTTAAGAAGCTCGAAGACATAATTTAAATTACAAAATATCGACGAGGCCCATTTTAGTATTTTTTTATTGTTAGGGCCCATATTTTGTGAAAAGTATACTACTGGCTTATGCTTAAATTGTAGAAAGCATCGTAATATTTGGATTTTTTTTGGACTTTCGTCAAAAGTTGTTTCATGATATAATAAATCATATTACAAAAACCTTGGTAATAATTAAAGCATTATTAAAGGATGATTTCAAGAAAATCACTTGAAGTAAAAATATGGCATTATTGAATTTTTATGTTTTATTTTTGATTTTGGTCATAGCGCAAGCAAAAAGCTATTACATATCCTTTCAAAACGGACTTTCAGAACGAAGCATTTCCCAGGGGTGGGAGTATGCTTTATCCGTATATCATTGTTAAGATATAACATACTTGTACCAATGAATGTTTTTTTTTTAAAAAGCCAGAATTTAAAAAATAGATTTATCATACATGAGACTATAAATGTTTAGTTATTTTCATATCAAATGAAAGAATGAACTTATAAAATTTACAATTTTGGTCTATTAAGCAATAAAAATAGTTTAATAGTGCATTTAAGCTGAATTTATAAATGGCAAGGTATAAGAATACTGGAATGCACAATTAATGTTGTATTTTTTTTTAAAGAATTCCTGATTTTTAATTTTCATTAGATTTTATATGATTTATAAATTTATATCATTTAAATAACAATTTAGTTATTTTTCAATAAATTTTAAATGGAATTGATATTATAAAAAACTACACTTTTTATCGAAAACATCAAAATTTCCAATGAAAAAGACTATTCGATTTTCGATTGAAAAATGGGTGATAAAAACAGAACTGGTGTTTATTTGATGAAAATGCATATTTCTTAGGGAAAATTTCTTTCTTTCTAATGTATTCAATAATATTTAACCATGCTAAACACCAATCTCTCTAAAATTGGCTATAATAAGCTAAAAAAAAGGCGAATAACGACCATTTCAACATTGTTTGGGCATGCAACATTGTTTGGTACAAGTATGGGATTGTGTTTTGGATAAATAGCAAAAAACTTACAATATATTCTCAGTTCTTCATTTCTATTAGAAGACGATCAGTCTCGTTTGGGTCAAAAATGACTTAGCTTTTTGCAATAGCTATGGAAAAAAGCGAAAAACTTCTCAAGGACCACCAAAGTCATTCAAACAGGTAATTATTAGGCTAAAACCGTAAAAAATGTCAAAACATTAATTTTATCTGTCTGTACCAAAATAAAATAAAAGTACAAAGCTATTTTATTTTCACAATTTTCGAATCTTCATGTTCATAACAGCGAAAATTAATTTCAAGCAACAAAAAAAGTTCTACTATTTCCATTATAGAACTTAGTCATTCATTCACACATATTAAATTTAAATTCGTTGAAAAATTGTTTCAGTTTACAATTTAAAAACGAGTAATTGTACAATAAGAGTCCATTTATGAATGACTCTGAGTCATTACTATTGTTTTAATATGCATTTTTTACTGTACGGTCTGTTGGCAAATCGCAAAATAAAATTGCATTTCATCACGTAATTGTTAACGAGCAGACAAAGTTGCCATAAAAAATAATAATAATAAAAATTAAAATCATCCTTATCGGCCAACTTCCTTTAAGTGGAAATTACAGTTTCGCTGAACTTTTCTCGTGTAACATTTATGTGCTAAATCTAAAACTTCGAATAAAATAAAAAGTTTAAGCAGTATTAAACGATGTAGTCCATAAAAACTTATATTGCTTTTCCCAACTTTTCCCTCGCCACATTTCTAAATATTTCTTCTTATCTATACTGATGGTATTTCTATTCGAAAAACCAAACGATAAGAGATGGTAATTTATTCAGTTACAAATAGACCATAAATAATTCTGTTTACAATAATAAAAATAAAGGGTAAATTTTGTAAATATCCCTATTTTCTTGTTATATACCTCTCCAAAAAGTAAAATTATAGATTGTTGGAGCCATAAAATTTGTTTTTAATTCCTTGTTAGTATATAAATACCCTAATAACTTTTGAGAAGCTGTATCATTGTTTCTGTAGTCTTAATTGATAAAAATTATGACACCATCATAGTCATAATAACGCAAACCCATCTAATTGAAATTAATTTTAATGAAAATGTCCTTCCTTTTTGTCCACCATTGTTATAGAGTTCTTTTTATAGCTCAAATCAACACATTTAGAACATTATATTATGAATGTATAATATAAATTTTCTTCTTCTTAGTTGGGATATCAGTTTTATAATTTTGCTTTCCTTGGTGTGATTTGAAGAAATATTATTAAAGAATTATTATAATCATTATTGAAGGAGGGCATTGATTAAAAATACTAAAAATGAAAGTATGTTGCCATAGTTTGATACTCATAGCCCATATTTGAATTTTATCTTTGATGTTTACACTATAACTATCTGCCTACGAATTTTTAAAAAAATCGAAAGATATTCTAAATATCTTAATTGAATTTTTTGTTAATTTACCAGAGGCATTTTTTTGGTCATTTCTTGACTGTTAGGGCTTGAGACACGATTATTTTTTGTCTATGCTTCAATAGAATATCATGCACTATAGGGCACGCGTAATTTTTTTTTTTTTCGTCAGAGACTGCTACAAGATTAATTAACTGTATTATAAAATAATAATTTTTTTGGCTTCAAATATTGTACATTCTAGCGACAACTGTTACACAAGTTATCTAAAACTTTTTAAAGTTAAATAAAATGCATAACCAAAAAAAAAAAAAACTAAATGCAAATCCAAGAATGGATTGTAAGCTTTTTGCCACGTATCCAATAGTAAATGTATCCTAAATAACAAACAAATTAAAATTAAATTGATATTTTTTATGTTTACCTAAATATTTTATAAAAATTCTGGAACTCTTGGAAATCTTAGTAATTAAAAAATTCNTCCTAGATTTGTTGATGAATTCTAACTATTCTAGAAATTGAAGGATTTCTAAGTAGTCATTAAATTCTATTGATCCTGAGAT
>JXOU01015659.1:0-14613 GCA_001014815.1 Chaoborus trivitattus | reverse complement strand
GGATGATTTTTCTGTTTTATTGCTTTTTTATTGATATTGAAAGACGAAAATTGTTGTGCAAGGAAGACAAATACACATGGAGTATGGTATACGAATAAACATGAAGGAAGGTATAGGAGGAAAGGAAATTGAAAAACAAGTTTTTTTGAACCCACATCTAACAAAAGGACGATAAGAATCTTTACTTCTAATTTAACCAATTCAACTTAGACGACAGGCATAAAATTGTGACGCCTTTTGAATTACTCGTACATCCCGATTTAAATTTTAGAATAATAATAAGAAAACTACACATTAGAAAATGTAAAATCCACATAACGGCACAAGAATATGAATGAATTGTATGTATTAGATTTAGAAAAAGGTCGAATGCTAAAGATGTAGTCACACATACCTTATGTGTAGGTTGACTATATTTTTGGTATTGAAGACAAAAAAGTTTGTTGAAAATATTTTGAATAAAAAGCTAATTGAAATGGAATAATGAGAAATTCCAATGAGAAAAAATTGATTGGTTCTATATTTATACTCGGCTGCAAAAAAAAGCAACGCTAAAAAGAATATTGGGATATTTTTCTCATATATCATGTAAAAATCATGTGGGAGTTGAATAATATATATCAATAAAACAATGGAATATCAATTCGTTTTATTAACGATTCAAAGTTCTGTTTAAGATTTAGGCAGTAACAAAAACAAATGTCAAGTGGAATTACGAATTAGTATAAATATANCAAAGTTCTGTTTAAGATTTAGGCAGTAACAAAAACAAATGTCAAGTGGAATTACGAATTAGTATAAATATATACTCGTATAATTTTTCATATTAATTCATTTGTCTTTTCTAAATCCCTGGTAAGCGCATTTCTTTTGCGACATCGTTTAAGGACTGAAAGTTATTTAGAATTTTAATTAAATTAACCAATAAAAACAGGTGCAGTAAAAATAAATAAACTTAAAATGGTGCCCACATGAAATAGGAATGCACAAAATTAGGCGCATAGAACATTTCGTTAAAAAGTGAGCCCCAGTATTATAGAAACACGGGTTTAAGAATAATACTTAATTGTAAGGTTTTACTATATTTGTATTATTTTAAATGCGTTTTAGACAAAGTTTTTGCTCGTGTTTTTGTAGTGCACAATGATTATACTATTAAAAATACAAGTAAGTGCATTTTATGTGCCTTTTTATTAGTAATGGAATATGAATCTTTTGTTTTTTTTCGCATAAAATGCACATTTTTAACCAAGCGCATTAAATGTTGTATTTTTTATTAATTTATTTATTTAACATATGTTTATATTAAGATTTTAGGTTCAATTTATACTATGCTAGCTAGACCCTGGCGATTTTTTTTCGCCAGCCGTGGTAATTGAACCCACACCCTGTTTTTCTGTTTCTATTATTTTAGTACTTTGACGCAAAATTTTGGGTACCCCTTCTCTATAATTACGTAATTATAGTTTTTTTCTGATACCTTCAAAAGCCAATCTTTTTTTCAAAAACCAATTGTGTCCTGAGAGCTACTTATAAAAAGTTGCATGTAAACTCTTTTACCAACTTCTGTTTTTTAAACGTATTTTAGTATTTTAATCTATATAATAAAAAATGAAAAGTTGTTACGTCGCAAACCATGCGCATCCCCTTTTGAGCTACGTAATTAAAGGATCCTCCTAAGTCTATATTCTTATGAACTCTTCTATAATCTATTATAAATGCTCGTTTTATCTGAATTCAGGATGTCTCTATGAGTCTATGTACTTAAAAATTCTCCTAAATTGTTTTGTATTCATCTGTATTCTTCTTAATTCTTTATTATTCTTCGCATTAATTTTGTATTCTTATTTGCGTAAAAGTTTTTTGTAATTTTCTGTAATCATCCGTATCTTTCTGTATTATGATCCTTCCTGTCCTTCTTAAAAATATCTTCTCTATACCATCTTGTCATTCTATTTCTTTTCCTGTGCTTCATTTTTGTCACCTTCATTAGCAAATTCGTGACCGATTTGTCGACCCAATTGAGCTGTAATTTTAGTGTATATGAAATGTAATTCAATATAACACAGTGATGCTCTTACATTTAAAGACAGACATTTCTAAATTACCGGCGTACTTCAAACAGCTTTAAGCTCTATTTTACATTGAATGGCAAAAATAATGAAAATTATTTCCAAGCTTCTCAAATTACCAAAGAAATGTTATTCACTCGTGTGTTATTTTTCTTCGATTTACTATTTCATTTATCATCTTTAACGTCAATCACTTAGAAACATACAGCACAGATTTAATTCTTATTTTCCTTATTTTTCGCTCTGTAGCAATTTATATGCAAATTGTACAATTGAAATTTTTGTTTTGAATGATTGGATTGATGATGGTTCAAGGTATAAATTGTTGGGATAGTCTGTGAGCATTAAGTTTTTGCTATAATGTGAGAAATTTGTTCTTTTTGCATTCAAGGAAATTTGATTTTTGAGATTTTAAGACTGTAATTACACTGTCGGATAGAAATGTTGCAATATAGTTGCATTCAAATGTCATTCTCACAAAAAAAAACTATTTTTTTGTTCCAGCCTTCAAGCACTCGGTGGTAGAATTATAATTGAATGTATGCCAATTTCATTTTTGCTTTTTGACAATGTGTCATGACTCGGACAAAACGTTATAGATGACGTACTTTTTTAAAATTTTTAGAAAAAAATCTATAGTTTATCTAATTTAAGCAGTTTGCTTTGAGCACAAAACTATGGGGTAAAAACTCAGTGAAAGACAAAAAAGTAGTTCTTGACGGGTCTTTCACTGAGAGATGACTTTCATTGAGGTTCTACCCTATACTATCCTCGCAAAAGTGATTTTCAGAACTGAGTCTGATCAGACTTAGTTATACGGATTATTGGAAAAATTCGTTAAACTATTTTATTGTGACGAGATCTCATAAATGGCGCATACAAATCTTCCAAAAAAAATATAATAATAATATTTGGGACAAAATTTAATATATTTGCAGTATTTACTAATTGTTTTGTTGTCCCAAAAACAAAATCCTTAATGTCAAGAAATGGCCATATGAGAAATGGATTTTTTTTAGTAATTATGCGTCTGATCTTCAAAATTGAGTAGTAGTTAGGTCTATTTTAAACTAAGATCGATTTCGAAAAAAGGATATGAGGGTCCATCAGCAGCAGCAAACTTTCAGTTTTAGTGGTTTTGCTTTTGGCCATAGCGATAAAAAAGCTATTACATATCCTTCCAAAACTGAATTTTAGAACAGAGTGTTCCTCAGGGGCTCGTGATGGGTGATACCTCAAAAAAATGCCAAATATTCCAAAACTTTGGAAAGTTAGAGCTAAGCTAATAATACTACTCTCCCAAAATATGAGCCCTAACAGTCAAGAAATGTCCAAAAAAGGCTTGGCTAAATTTTAAAATTGATATGTTATAAAACTTTTTTTTGGCAGCAAATGTACATCCTGATTTTAGACATACGTAAAACCGCGTTTGAGAATCGATTTGTTTGCGGTGAACAAATCGATTTTATAAATCAATCATAGCTCGAATTACAATTATACTTTGCCTTGGTCATGGTTTTAATATATTTTGAAATGAAATTCGAAAATTAACAAGAAACCACACCACCGGAAATCTAAATCTGGATATTAAACATCTTTGCATCAAAATGTATAATATTCTTGAAGTGTAAATATCAAATTGGCTAAAGTGAAATGATTTATGTTTATGATTCATATATATGTATATACAAAAGAATATAAACTATAATTTAGTGCTAATGACATTCATCTGCTCACTGCAAAAGTAAAAGCACGCTTTTTATACTTGACGTTTTCATACATCGATTCATTTTTCAGTCAGAATAAATAAATTTGGAAGAACACATTTTTGTTTTTCCATCGAAAAAATATAAATTTATTTCCGCAAAACATCTGGTTTAAAAATTGACTAACATAGAAATAGCTAGAACGAAAGGAAAAAAGAAAAAATCATCTGTCTTTACGACTTTTGACTTTTAATGACGGTTTAGTTTCGATTAACTTTGAATTTTCTTTACATGTGATTAAAAATTAAAAGAAAATGAAATCTTTAACTTTGTTAAAAACGACGACATTACATTTCTTCTGGGGTCGTTTAACTTTACATAAGTATTTAAGTTTGTCTAATTCATAAAAAATGCGATAAAATTAATCTAAAATGACTTCTTTACATTTTGAAAAGTGTTTTAGATTAGTGAGATTTAAATTTTAAAATAAGAAAGATTGGTATGCGTGTATAGTAACAATTCATTCAATATCGGTTCCAAACTTTCGAATATCGGTTCCTTACTCTTTTAGTCTCTATAACTCTCCCACTTAGCCTTTAACTCTCTCACACTATAACACTTTCAGTTTTTCGTTTTCTCATTTCATTTATCTCTCTGCCTCTCTCTCTTCCTTTCTCTCTCTCTCTCTCTCTCTCTCTCTCTATTTTTCTTTCTCTATCTCAATTATTCACCCTGCATCATATATCTCAATTACAGTCTCCAATTCTTTCAGATTCTCTATTTTCTTTTCTCATTCCTTTAATCTCTCTCGCTCTGTCTTTGTCTCTCTCACTCTGTCTTTATCTCTCTCTCGTTCTCTCNTCTCTCTCTCTCTCTCTCTCTCTCTCTCTCTCTCTCTCTCTCTTTCTCTCTCTCATTCTCTCTCTTTCTCTCGCCTCACTACTAAGTTGATATAAAAGCAACTCCAAGAGACGTCATTATTTTATGGCCAAAACCTCTTTAAAATCGTTATTTTATTTTCTGCTTATTATTTTCGAGCAATGTGAAAAAAAGCCTGTCTAATATTATGAAAAAAATTGAGGGCGGGGCATGACCAACTTTTCTCGGATGCCTTAGAGATATTAAATTTATCTCTAAGGCATCCGGGAAAAGTTGGTCGTGCATCTTATATCAAGGACTAAAACATCAAATTGATTTACAGACATTTCAGCTATTTAAGCCTTAATGTATGTAATTTTATCATTAAATTAGGTCATTTTTTCAGATTAATTTCTTATCAACTGACGTAATATTTATTTATTATCTGACAAAATAACACATATTAGTGACTAAAAGAACAGAATAATAATGTACATAAAAAATAAGTCTATAAGAAAATCCTTCCACGGAAAATAAATGAAAATGAATGTAACATATATGCCTCAAAGTAAATTGGATTTCATTTTCATTTTCAGAAAGTCAAATGAAGGTGTGTGTGTGTGAAAACTGAAGACATTTGACAAAAATAACACGGCCAAACTGTAGATATTTAAAGGGCACTTTTATTTTTAAGCATTAAATAAGGAATGTAGGGTTTTGTCAAGGTGATTTTTTTAGCAGAAATGATGTTTTCCAAAAGAACCTCAGAATATTAATACAGTCTTACTCCATTGAACGAAACCCATTTCAACGAATTTCTATTAGGCTCTTAATGGCGGACAATCTCATTTGGCCTTTCAGCCTGATGCTCAGTTCTTTGACATATTTCAGTTTTGTTGCTTGGCCTTACGATAATTGCAAGCTCCTACAGGCCTCGAGGCGCAGCTCTCCAAGAAGTCTATAAAGTAGCCAAAAATTTCAAAAAATTGATAACTAGAAAAAATTAAAAAAAAAGTGACCGAGGGCAATTCTTGCATATTTTTATTCTATATATCCAAAAACGTGTAAATATGATTTAGCGCCCCAAAAAAAATTATAAGTTCTCCAATAATATTTTCCAGATACGGTCGATGAATCTGTCTGTCTGTTGTTATATGTACATCCAAAAATGGTTATCATACCACTAAACCGAAAAAGTAGGCTGAAAATCTGGAAGGTCCAAAGAAAACTTGGCTGAAAATGAAAAGGCCGCATGACAATGTATTCAAATTGGCCAAAACGAGCGTAAGCGAAGGCCCAATTTGGCATTTTCTGTCTATTTATTTTTCACCTAATTTTGTTTTTGTGCTCTTTAAATTTTCAACATATTTTTTTCATTAGCTTGGAAAACCAAAAAAACACAAGTTTACGTTACGTAATTAATGACAATAATTTAGTAATTTTTGTATTATTTTAGGTTTTGTGCAGGCGCAAGCGAAGGTCCAATTTGGAATTTTCCACCCATTCATATTTCACCTTATTTTGTTTTCGGAATTTTTTCATTTCCGACCTATTTTTTCAATATTAACTATTTGATTGGAATCTAAAAACTAACCAAAAAATAACACTACTTACGTTACGTAAATAATGACAATATTTGTCAAAAAATTTAAAAAAATGCTGGTAATTTTTGTCTATTTTAGGTTTCAAGCGGGCAAGAGCTAAGGCCCAATTTGGCATTTTCAGCCTATTTATTTTTGACCTAATAAGCAATCGTTTTCTTTTTATNTTTTCGACCACAAGTTCTTTCGTCCTAATTTCATTTTCAGNTTTTCGACCACAAGTTCTTTCGTCCTAATTTTGTTTTCAGCCTTTTTTAAACTTTTAACCTATATTTTTTTTAATTTCAGTATTTGCATGGAATCCAAAAAATGAGAGCAGAAGAAAAACTCTAAATTTACGTTACGTAATTGATGACAATATTTGTCAAAAAATGTCAAAACGACACTGTACTAATAATTTTTGTCTAAATTTAGGTTTTAATAATACAAAAATCACCAGCATCATTTTTACATTTTTTGACAAATATTGTCATTAATTGCATGAAGTGAATTCAGGATTTTTTCACCCCACTATAGTGACGCACTAATATACAAAAAATCTTTTTTTACACAAAAAGTAAGTTTTTTTTAAAAAGTAAAAGTAAGTCACTTAATATCAGAGCTTTCAGAAGACTGAATTTATATCAATTTTAGTCGATGTTTTCAATTTCCAGACCTGTTGCTAATTTTTTGTTCTTTTTGGTCATTCGCAATTAATAAGGAAATTCAGTCAATTTTAAAGTATGTTTCGATTTTTTTGTATCACAGCCGTTGTTTTATTTTATTTTTCAAAATATGTAGAACCATAAAATGCCCCATAAAATTCTTAAGACTTGGCCATACTACTTTCTCCGTTCGACAGTACGTGAATTCCATAAATAAATTCTAAGAATATCATCCACGGAAAAACGTGGTTTAAATTGTCATCTATGGAATTTTGGAAAAAGAATTATTATTGTTGCTTACATTTAATTAGAATGACTCCTCCATTAGTGTTGCCACCCTTCTGGTTATTTTGGCTATGATTCGTTGAATTATTACTATTATCCATTTCTGGTTGGTTTTTAACAGTTGAGGACTTCATTTTTCACTCTCCGTTTTAGCACTTTTACTTATAAGGTATATGGCAATGATGTCATATTCTTGTATTTTACTATTTTTATGCATGCAACTAATCGATTTTATTCAATGGTCAAAAGAATAAACTTTAGCTCACATAAAATCATAAAATACATAACCTTCAATTTGGTTTAATGAACTTTTTATTCACAATTCTTTTTCTCTTTCCAAATACAACAATATTTTGAGATAAAGGTACCCTTTTTTCAACAACATAAACACAAGAGCATAATCATAATCATCACACTTCACGCAATATTAATTATGCAATTTATTTATTCTATTATTTGTGAGAACAGAAAAAAAAACAATATTTTTGTATGATAAACTTCATATTATACAGCGAGTCACTAATTTAGACACATAAGTATTTCAGAGACCCGCACCGACTGATGACTAACACATTACTAAAGGCAAATGATTTTTTTCGAATTTTAAACAACGAAAAATGCGTTGAATGGTTAAAATGGTTGAGTATAATGTATAAACAGACGATTTATGTATATACAGAGGAAAAATAACAACAACAGCAAAAAATAAAAATAATAAATATAAATGGAAGTAGATAATAAAATAAAAAAGCTAAACTTTAAATATATTTCTTGTATGTATTTTTTATGTTCTCGGTGTACTTTGAATTTGTATAGCGTAGTGTAAAATGCATGACTTATGTACATGTGTGACTCTATATTTTATCTTATACAACGAAATGCACTGAACGAAAGGACAACCAAGCTACATCAAGTGGTCAAAAAGATATTTGTGAAAAAATAAGAACAAATCAAAGAATGGATTAAAGGTTTTGTACATTGTAAATCAATTTACAACCAACTGACTTTCTTTGGTGCCAATATGGTATCTAGTTTTCATAAGAAACTGAGAAAATCCAATTTGAATTAATTAATCACTGAATTCATATCAGAATGTCAAATCCTTACCTAGTAAGGATAAATACTGAATTTAACATTCATACAGTATTTAACCAACATATAACAAATAATTTAACCAACATAAAGCAAATAACCAATACTTTTTGATATTAAAAAAAAAGCTCAACCGGTATTAACCAAACATTAAACACACTTTTGAGACTAAAACTTCAAACTTATTTTCATTTTTGAACCAAATTTGGATTATTGCTTGGTGTTGGCTTCGAAGCGTTTATTGTTACTGAATATAATTTCACACAAAATGTGAACAGCTACAAATATTTCAAATTAAAACATTTGGAAGCATATAAAAATAGTTAATTTAATTTTGTTTTAATTTTAAAAAGTATTTAACCAACAGTGGTAACATTCAAACCAACACTTATAGTCCCTCGAGGAAATTAACTATAAAGCAATAACAAAGTATTTGTGAGCAGAAAAACAGTAAAAAATAAGGGTAAAATTCAAGTAAACAATTGAGCCAACATTGATAAAATTCAAACAAACACTAATAGTTACGTAATTGGTTGAAATATTCCTAAATTCATCATGATGTAGGAGATAAAGTATAAAAAAAATTACACTAGTAATAAATCTTTGGAAAATAGTCAGCACTAAACCAACACAGAATACATGTAGTANCTAGTAATAAATCTTTGGAAAATAGTCAGCACAGAATACATGTAGTATTTTTTTTTAGGATTCTAAAGAGTGATGAAAATATTTTCTAGAAATACTTATTGACACACACAGACGAATGAAAATCACTCAATTCATTCATGTTTGAATTTAGTTTCAGATAAAATATCAATTAGACCTTTTTGCATATTCAAGACAAACCATGTGTTAAATTATCAGTGCACAATAAGTATTCGAAGGAAAGTATACTGAAAACAAAAAATATTACAATCGTGTGTAAAATTTTCAGAGTAAAGCAAAATACATAATAATGAGAATATTTGAAAACATGCATTTAAAATAAACAATAGAAGCATGTTGTAGTGTAATGCAATGCTATAATAAGTGTAATTTTTGTATACTCTATCTATCTATATGAATGTATAGTTTTAGTAGACTAAATAAAGTAGAAACTGCGAAACAGAACTGACTGAACTATCCGAAAAAATATGCAAAACAGAATTATTGTAGTGGGTGGTCATTCACTTCTTGGTTGGACTGTGATTGACATGGGTTATTTCGACTTCCTTTTCCCTTAATTCAGTTGTTGGATATAACCTTTAATATGAAGTCAGTTTTTTGATGTTGAAGAAACCATTAATTTACAAAAATCCAATTTTATTAAGATAAATGACGCCGTAAACTTTAGTTGTTGATGTGAATGCTTTTCTTTTGCAGTTCTTTAAGCTACCGCAATATAACTATATATGCTCTAGTAATAATATAATAAAGAAATTTAATATTCAATTAGAGATTAGATAAAAAGAGTGAAGTAAATATTTTAAGATGATAAAAGTGCATCACATTGTAATTTGCTGCACTAGGTGTATTGTTACAAAGAGGCAAATTAGATCAGTATTCAAATGATCTGAAAATTAGGTACTTTTTAATTGAAATAAAAAAAACTTAAAAGGTTCACTCTGGAGGGTATTTGGTCATGGGTGACTCTTGGGGTCCAAGAACCATTTTGTGTATAGTGTTTGGCTTTAGAACACTTTTGCTTTGTATAATTTTTAGTTACTTTATTATCGTAATATTGTTATACTCTTCACTTATTTTATATTTCTGTATTCATTGTAACTTTTGCTCTGACGTGCACATACTTTGACAATCATTCTCATGATTACTTGTGCATTTAATAAATAATAACAATAAATTGTGTATTTGTTTGTTTTACTTTTTATATTTATTTTTATGGGCCAGTATGTTTTCTCTACTGATTCTGACCTTTTGAAGAGCCTGGATGGTCATGATGATAAAGTCATCAGACTTTTACTTGTATAATCAAGGTCACGAGGTAGCCACTTTTGTCCATGGGTATCTTAAATCTACTTTAGGATTTTTTAATAGCAAAATATGACTATGATAAATAGAGCACAAATTTGTGAGCATGATTCCGCATTGTTTAAGGTGCCACAAACAATTATTTAATTTGTGGCCAATTTTCCGGTCCTTGGGTACCCTTCTTTTTGATTAACTAGGAGGAACAGTATATTTATATCCTGCATTTTTTATTAATCATATTTTGTTATCAACAAAATTTAATTTTGAGTACTGAAACATATTTATATTTTTAGACTTTAGACTTTTGAGTTTCCGGAGGGTATGCAAAACACACAGCATGTCATAGCAGTAGCACAAAAATGACTACATCTCAGGAACCCGTGAAGCTAGAAAGTTGAAACTTGGTCACAATTGGCCACATATTAAGACCAATAGAATAGCATACATACCAATATCATCACATTAAGCCGTTTGTCTATCGCTGGGTGTATAGTCGCCAGTGTCACAAGGGGCAGGGAGGAATACGAGAATTTATTGCGTGACGTATTTCATGAACAACCTTAAACGGGGTATACTTTAATAACGTAACGCAAATGGGGAAGGTCTTAATTTTGTTATCTTTTGTTAGAAAGAGTAGGTTTGTCTGGCAATTTGTTACATAGCAACTTTTNGAAGGTCTTAATTTTGTTATCTTTTGTTAGAAGGAGTAGGTTTGTCTGGCAATTTGTTACGTAGCAACTTTGTATTTTTAGTTTTATGGATTAAAATACTTAAATACGTTTTAAAAACGGATAATGGTAAAATAAATTGAGTAATCATACCAAAAGTATTTAAATTCCCTTTTTCATCAAAAGCAAGGCATACATTTGGATTATGAAAAAAAACGCGTTTTTGATGGTATCAGAAACAATTTTTGTTACGTTATTATAAAGGGGAGGTCCTTTGATTTGTTACTCTTTGGGGGGGTTCAAAAATCTGAAATTTTGCGTTACGTAATTCAAGTATACTCCCTATGCTAAAAAGAAAAGTTTAAAAAAGTTGGGAAAATTGCGCATTCTGTATTTCTCAAAATGGCTTCCTAAGTCCTTGAATTGAAATTTACTTTTTCTCTTTAAAATTATAAACTGTTATTTATTTTCCCGATTTTTTTAAAATTGAATAAAAATTTTAACTTAAAAAAAAACACTTTGGGTCTCCACCATAAAATTGCAAACATGGAAAAAATTCAATGTCTGGTTCAAAGAGTACTTAAAATTACTATAAAATAAAGCCAATTTTAGACAGCAAGACAAATAAAAACATGTGCACCATCTCAGTAAGGTATAAAATTTATAATATAATTTATTACTTCTCATTTTAGCAATTCTGGCGTCTTATTTCACTTTACATTAAAACAAGAAGATTTTATTTGATGATGAATAAATGAAGAAAAAATCAAAAGGAATTTCAATCATCATCTCATCTACATCATAAGCAGAATAAATAAATGAAAAGTATCAAATGATGTACCTACATACATACACATACTTCTACTCTTTCCACAAAATTATATTAAAGTACAATTTTAAGAAATAAAACTAAACCATATACCACAGCATTTATTTCTCAAATGGTATTAAAGAAATAACAAGGACATTTACTTCCATTTTTATTTATGGTATCTCGGTTGCATAGGACCCAAGCAACAAAAACCCAATTTTAAAGGACCAATAAAAAAACGTATCTAAGGAAAAGCCTTTACAACCTTTAGCAAATTATTATTGACCATAGCTAAAATAGATAATTATTTGCAGTTCAACATTCAGCCATTTTTATTCTCACGATTAAACTAAAAAACAAGTCTGACGTAGAATTAAATGGTTAACAAATCAGGTGTTGTTTCATATTTATAAATTGCTTGTTTTTGTCCGAAGAAATATTAAAAATCTTTGAAAAATTAGTACCTACTATTAAGTTAAAAATAAAAAGTTCGAATGACTCAAAATACCAAGAATCAATTGGCCAAATGATTTAATTTGCCATTTTTGCCCTAATATAACTTTCGGTCTTTTTATTTTTGTTAGTATTTTGCTTTTGGACTCCTAAGCGATCAGCTTTTTTTATTTTTGTCCTAATTTTTTCGACCTTTCACTATAAAATTGAAAATTTTAATTAAAAAACTCCAAAAATATTTTGCTTTAAACAAGAAGCTATATGAAATCTTCACAAAATTGACTTTCAGAACGGAGCATAACTTACGTTTGAGTCTATATGTTTTCTACATCAATCATGACCTCCTGATAAAAAAGCTGTCTGTCCGTCCGTCCGAAAAAATTGTGCACACGATACCGGACGTATAGTTTTTATTCGATCATTGCACAAATTGGTGATTAAATAGGAGTAATAAAACTATAGTGCAGGTTTGAATATGAGGATCCGATAGCAGCAGCAGACTTTTTCTTTTGGTGTTTTTCTTCAAATCAATTTATGCTTAGATCTTTATGCTTATATCTTTATCAAACTTAGTAAAATGGCTCATTAGACCAATAGCAAAAATAATGAACAACTATTTTATGAGATCCAAAAAATGGCTGCATTCTACTCTTCATAACAAAATTTAGAAAATGAAAATGAAGTGAAAGTATGCCTCCATTGTTGGATCTTCATTGCCAATATTTGAATTTTATCTTAGTTTACTCTGAACCTACCAATTTAAAAAAAAAATAAAATTTGCCAAGGCTCCCATTCCGCCCGTTTTTGACCCGTCAGAGCCCATATTTTGAAACAAAAATACTATTATGCTATTCTTCATTTCTGAAAAGCTTCATAATTTTTAATTAAAAAACAAAAATTCTGTTAAACTTAGAAAAAAATTATAAATTTTGACAATTTATATTATAAATTTTGCCAAATTTTGATATCAACTTAAAAAAACTAAATGCAAATCCAAGAATGGATTGTAAGCTTTTTGCCACGCATCCAATAATAAAAGTACTTTAAACAGTGGACAGATTTGAATTAAATTGAAATTTTTTTTAATTTAATTTAAAATATCAATGGGTTTTTTTACAGTCACAGACAGCTTTTTGATCAGGAGATCATGATCGGTCCAGATATATGACTCTTGCCCCTGTGAGACGCTCCGTTCTGAAAGTCCGTTTTGGAAGGAAATGTAATAGCTTTTTGCTATCGCATTGGCAAAAAGCAAAATAATTTATGTCAATTTTTGAAAACAAATAACGAAAAAGTTTAAAAAAAAAATAGTTAAAAAAATAATAAAAATAATCTTTTTTTTAAATAATTCCAAGATTTCACATAGCTTTCCTTCTTTAAAAAATTCAAAAATACAAGTCGGTAANAAAAAAAAATAGTTAAAAAAATAATAAAAATAATCTTTTTTTTTAAATAATTCCAAGATTTCACATAGCTTTCCTTCTTTAAAAAAATCAAAAATACAAGTCGGTAAACTTTGAATGCAAAAAGCAGACAAAACAAAAGGAATGATGGATATCATATGTGCAGAAAATATTAAGCGTACAATTTGTACACATGTTTATAAAGGAAATTATGAGCAACATATGGAATACATGTACAGAAAATTGAGCTTTTGGCATCA
The DNA here is from genome assembly GCA_001014815.1 of Chaoborus trivitattus. Classification (NCBI taxonomy): domain Eukaryota; kingdom Metazoa; phylum Arthropoda; class Insecta; order Diptera; family Chaoboridae; genus Chaoborus; species Chaoborus trivitattus. The sequence continues at coordinate 792 of JXOU01015659.1, read as the reverse complement.
AATAGCAGAAAAAATAATTCAGTACTATATATATCTAGTAATAATAATTTATTAAATAAAGAAAACGTGGAAGCAGTAGGTGGTTTATTTGCAATTCTTTTATTAAAAGAAAAAAATAGGAGCAAATACCAAGAATGTTCAATGATTTCAAAATGGTTTTATTTAAATTACGTCATAAATGGTATTTAGGCCAAATAATAAGCATTTTGATTTGGTTTTATTTCATATAGAAGAGAAAAAAAGCTAATGTTGATTATAATCAAAAAACGTCGTGTGTATAAATATAAATACAATAATTGAATTGATGGGAAACAGTTAGTATTGTGTTTACTATTGAATCATTGATGCTTTTTTTTTTACATTTGGGAAGTTTTAATGAGGTTGTCGAAGGTGTGATCGAATAAATTTTATAGAAGCACATCAAAAGATATTACTATTATTATTTAGATTTAAGAGTGATTCATATAATCAGAAATTAATAGTTTTAGAGCTCATAAAATATTCAGTGTAGGTATCATAACTATAAGGTAGTTTGAGTCTGGCAGTCGCTTGTATAGTCTTATACACTCTCAAGGTCTAATAAATAATTAATGTTTCAAAACGATAAAAATAACAAAAGAATAATGAACACACGACATCTACATGTAGTTTATTACATTAAATGTAAAACTATTTTGTAATGGAAAGAACAAGACATGCTTGTTTTTTCGAGCAAAACTTCAAAACACTCATTTTAAGAGAAAAACCAAAAGAAACTAGAATAAACTTTTTGAATGGATTTTATAAAAAATA